>JANSTT010005481.1:0-29105 GCA_026745375.1 Platyura marginata
TAGAACCATCTTTTATTTAATATTTAATTTTATTTGTTTAAAGTTGATACAACGCGATTTGTTGAGTGCTCGAAAAAGCGTGAACAGATGTATAGATAGATAGATGTATAGATAGATATACCCGTAGATAGATATTATCCGGCTCGAAGGACCATGAAAAGAATTAGATTCTTTCAGTATACAATAACGCCGCGATCCAGCTGGTAATGTATTGTCTAAATGGATAGTGATAATTGTACTGCGATACAGCGAATCAGACAAATTAGCACAATTATAACTAAGGCCAAGAGTAAAGAAAAGGAATGAAGATAAAAGTTTACTTTACCGGCGCAGGTCGTAGGGGGGTGGGGGTGGTGGGGGATCGATAGAGGTGGCCCCCCCGACCAACGTTTGTATGGGGCCAAACCGGCGGTCACCCCTCCCCTGCCCTCCAGGGGGGTTTAAAGTTTGTATGGAAAAATGTCAAAATGTTTTTTTAAAATTTTGAAAAGTTGGTTTTTAGATGTTCGACACAAAATAAAAACATTTTTATATATATACTTTTTTCGAAATTCTTGTTTTTTACGGGTGAGGTCCCCTTGCTTCTCACTAGCCTATTTCCTGGGGTGTTTTTTTATAGTGAGGTCCCCTTGCCTCTCACTCGTCATCAAATGACTCTGTCGAATCTTCACCGTCTGTTTCTCCACAATTTTTATAATGAAATTTAGGTAGGATAAAAAATCGCGCGAGGGCAGGGGAGGGGTGACCGCCGGTTTGGCCCCATAAAAACGTTGGTCGGGGGGGCCACCTCTATCGATCCCCTCCACCCCCACCCCCCTACGACCTGCGCCGGTAAAGTAAACTTTAGCCATAACTTGTTCAATAATTTGTTAATGGCTTTTGGTATTAAATTAGACAACGACGTCTGTATAACTCGCAAAATTTAAAGAGACATATAAATAGAAATAATTGGTATGTTAGAGCGAGAAAAACAATTTATTTTTCCTGTTTTATAATTAAAAATTGCTAACAATTGCTATCCGTAATCCGGCAAATAAAATAAATAGAATTTTTTAAATAATTTTGCTGAAAATTGTTGTCCATCCGTAGTATTGTAAGTAATATCTGGATACCGAAATACTACACACCACTTGTTTGTAATTAATGTGCAACAATGGATAAAGAAGAATCGCGGGAAACTGCAGAATGCCCCGTTTGTTGCAAAATGTTTCCAAACAACAATATTGAAGTTCATGTGAATCATTGCATATTTCTATACAGCCAAAATGAAGCCTCCGAAAATAATAACAGCCTGGATAACAAACGAAATTTCAGCATATTCGACAGATCTCCGGCTGATGTAAAAAGACCGAAATTAGATTTAAAATCGGAAAACGCTATAGATATTACTGGAAAAGTATCCACACAAAAATCCACGCGAAGTCTATACATTACGGAAAAAGATTCAAATCGAAGTACACCGATAGAATTGTCGGACGATGAGGTTAGTTTATTAAAAAAAAAAATTTAATAATTTCATTATACATATTCGAAAAATGTTGGAATTTTCTTCCAGCTTCCTTCTACCAGTTTTAAAACCAGACAAGAAAATGCCATGAAAAACGATACTATTGACAAATCGATTCCGTTAGCAGAAAAAATGCGACCAAACTGCATTGAAGATTTTGTCGGACAGACTCACATCATCGGAACGAACACAATATTGAGATCTGTGCTAGACAAAAATGAAGTGCCCAGCATGATACTGTGGGGTCCACCTGGATGTGGCAAAGTAATTTGTGTGAGATTTATTATGAAATGAATAGTCCAATTTAGATTGTTCTCTTTTGATAGACTACGCTTGCACATATAATTGCCAATCGTTGCAAGAATACACAGAACTCTAGATTCGTAAAATTATCCGCAACAATGGTGGGTGTAAATGATGTTAAGGAAGTGGTAAAAGTGGCCAAAAATGAACAAAAGTTTCGCAGAAAAACAATTTTATTTATGGATGAAATTCATCGATTCAATAAATTGCAGCAGGACATTTTTCTGCCGCATGTCGAAAGTGGAACTATCACATTGATAGGAGCCACTACAGAAAATCCATCGTTTAGTCTTAATTCGGCTTTGCTGAGTCGGTGCCGAGTAATTGTGCTGGAAAAGTTATCCGCTGATGATATGTACCAAATACTCCGTCGTTCTTTAAGGGCATTTGATGCTATCGTGCCCGATGACAATAATGAATCAATTGATGATTTTACACCAAAGTAATGATTCGTGATTTATGTGTATGTGTGTGTGAATTTAAACTCTTCTGTTATTTACAGAGTTGTCGTTGAAAATGGCTCCTTGGTATGGTTAGCCGAAATGTGCGATGGAGACGCAAGAATTGCGTTAAATAGTTTACAGTTGGCAATGCAATCAATTCTAAGCGTAGAGGAATGCCTTACTAACGAAGGTCTTAAAAGGATCTCATTGGATGCCATAAAAGATGGAATAAAAGTAAGGGGGCCCGCCGTATATTGGCTGACATAGTGCAATTTAAATTGGAAAATTTTTCAGAAATCCCATCTGTTATACGATCGGAAAGGTGATCAACACTATGATATGATATCAGCTCTGCACAAATCCATCAGAGCATCGGATGATAATGCGGCATTGTATTGGTGCACTCGAATGATGCTGGGTGGTGAAGATCCCAGGTATATTTGTCGACGATTGGTTCGTGCAGCTAGTGAAGATATTGGTTAAAAACTTGCTAAACTTGTACATAACCCGTTAACAACATTCCATTGTAGGTTTAGCTGATCCGCAAGCCATTTCAGTGGCAATGTCCACACTTGAAGCTGTTCAATTGGTCGGTATGCCCGAATCTGATTGTATAATTGCTCAATGCGCTGTATATTTAGCCCGTGCACCAAAAAGTACCGAAACATATGTGGCATTAACTCGATGCAAACGTGACATAAAAGAATACAAAGGTCCACTACCTTCGGTTCCTTTGCATTTGCGAAATGCTCCAACGAAACTTATGAAAGATTTGGGTAAATTATTATTTGTATTTGCATTTCTGTTTATTTAATTTTGGGTGATTATGTTTCAGGATATGGTCAAGATTATAATCGACTGCACAAGGATGAGTCCGGTTTAACATACATGCCCGAAGGAATGGAAGATCGGGATTATTTTTATTAATGTGATTTGAGTTTTTTTTTTTTGGATTCTTTGAATTATAAATTTTTATATTGAATGTTACTAATTTGTGTTCGGGAGGCTTTGAATAACGCTGCCATGATGAATTTGGTCTATAATCACCGTATTTGAACATTTATCGTTCAACGTAAATAAAACAATTTTCTGAATTCAGTGGTGATTCCTGATGATTACCAATTTAGAAACCAAACCTCTGCCGTGTATTCCTTCTAGAAAGCATTAATTCCGATAGCCAGGCGGGCATCAAGTTATGAGTGATTAGGGACTACATAAACGAAAATCAACTGCAATATTTAAAAAACCAATAAAACTAGAAAAATATGGGAAAACGAGTTTATTTCCAGGAAACATTACAAAATCGTCTAAATTATATCAGATAATTAGGCTTAGTAGTATCGCTTCGTTTGGTTCTAGCTATTTTGGCCATCATTCCATAGGACCTGCAACAAAAGATTAGAATAAAGTCTCTCAAATTTAAGTTGAATGTTAATTCGAAATTGTGTTACAAATTTCAGATTTGAACAAATATTTGAAGTAATCATGTGGATCATTAGTCCGAACATATTTTTCATCATTATAAATAATTTAGGATTTTTTATCTATAGGAGCTTAAGAAATGTTTACCTTTTTATTGGATGCCATCTCATGCAAAACTGATTTTGAAAAGCAGTAAAACGGCTCCAAACCCCAAGGAAAGTGGTAGTAATCTGAAAAATTGATTAGCCATTAGTTCCGTATAACAAATTTTTTTTATTAGAAAATTACAAAAATTAATGAAAAACTAATCAGGGAAAAGTATTAATCATATTAGTCATAACATGCTGTGAATATTGATAAATTTCATCATAGTTTTAATAGTGGAGTGGACGAAACGGTAATTAGCATAAAAAAAAATAAATACCTTCATTACCTGTCATATCTACAGTTTAGCCGGTTGGTATTTGTGGCCCGGCCTCATTATTAACTCTCTGTCCAGTCCAAGTCTACTTGAACATAAATTAGGACCTGAAAAAAATTAAGACACGTGGTTAGTAAAAAATAGGCGAATGAAAAATTTACTGAAATTCTTTAAAAAACAGAAAATCAATCAGTTGGTGGTGCATGAGTATCTTAATCACTATTTTCATAGATGAATCTCATTTTTATCATCATAAAGAGCATTTTTACAAAAACTAATTGCTATTAATGAATTTTACCTTTTCCTGGAAAAGTACTTCTGCCAATTCGCTATTGGTCGTTCCATTTTGAGAGAAATTATTCACATGTGTTCAAATTTACTTTCAACTATCTTTCAATTTTTTATTAATTTGATTGAGATCCTCCAAGAACTGCAACCACATTTTCTTAATTTCTGCAAGCGACTGGCAAAAAAATTGTAGACAAACTGAACGGAAAGGAAATTGGCATTTTTGCTGTCATATATTACATTTCCGCCAGTGATGCCAGCTGCAAAATCGACATAAATTTTATATTTTTCTTATTTGATCCCAAAAACTCACGTGACCTCTAAGAATAATATCCCTCTACATTTTTTGACATTACGTTTTTTTTTTTTTTTTGACAACAACGTTCGTCGACTTTCGTCGTGTTTTCGCAATCATATTACAAAAAAGTTAGTTCATTTTTCATTTTTTCTACCAGAGTTGTTCAATATAAATTGCATATTAATTAAAGTGTTATCGTTTAACAAACACACCCATTATTAATATTACAATAATTATGCGCCCTTGATTACAAAGGTAAACAGAGTTGTCCCGACACATATATATATATGATTTTTGTTTTTCACAAAAGTTTTTCCGATCGAAAAATAGTGATCCGCTGCTTTTGACGGGGAACGGGAAATATATATATATTTTGGAGGAGTATTGTTTTCAATTTTGAGAAAGTTGGATTGTAAAATTGCAACAAAATAAAAGCAACCATCAATGATATGCTGCATTAAATCAGGTTTGATTTTATTTTTATTTTTTGATTTTCCATCAATCAAATTTTCAGGATTTAACATTGAGAGCAAGCACGAGATCATAATTTTTCTAAGTGGCCAAATCACTGGGAGCACCCACACTCCCTAACAAATATTCTTCAATAGAATATAAATTGGCAAATAAAAGCTTTTGTTTATTTTTATAAATATATATTCTTTTTGATATATTAATGAAAACATGATTTCCTAGTTGTCTTAATAGTCTCAATTATTGGAGAGCTATTTTTAAGTTTTTTTTTTTTTTTTTCTTTTTTTTTCTTTTCTTTATTCTACTGGCGCTCTCTACTTCTGTTGGAGTCGTATAAGTGAATGCGTGTAGTTGAACACAATTAATAGGCATATCAAATAATATAATTTTTGGTTTTTTTTTTTTTCTTTCTATACTTTAATCTAACTAACTGAATAAATGAAAGTGTTGTATTTTTGCCACATTTTCAAAAGTAATAAAATCGTATTTAATGACTTGAGTGGAACTATAGTACACAAACTTTATATTGCTGAATGGGTTGGGTAGCCTCTTAACTGTATCAATTCTAAACATATTTATTCAAAGATTTATTATTGTCGAAAGAAAGGCGTTTCTATAATATTATTTATTTTTTTTTTTTGTATTTTTCTTAGAAAGTATCGACATTTTACTATTAGCATTATGATGTGAACTTACATAGAAGTAGTAAACTAGTTCCATATTATTATGCTTGTCATGACATTAATTTACATTTTATTACGTTGTTAACCAAAACATGAGTAAAGTTCTTTAAACAATTGGAAGATTACTCAAAAAGTGTTTATACTGGACTAACAAATAGGTGGCAGAACATTTTTTTTGTTTTTTTTTTGTTTTGTAATATTATTGGTAGTTATCTTGAAAAGATCGTACATCATCATGGAACGTCAATTGCGAACAAATAATAAATAAAGTCGTCAATGTTAAAAATAAAAAAATCTAGATTATCTAGAAATTATTCTAGAAATATTCCTTTATATTATTATACTTAGCTAAATCGTGCCTCATTTGACTAAGCAATTTTTTTGGTCAGTCTTCAGTCGTTCTCATATTAGTCTATTCCACTCTACTTACGCTCGGGGATATTTAATATTTGTGCATGCCTTCAATCCATTTTTGCTTCGATTTTCCTCCATCCAGTACTTATTCAGTCTCACTATCACTCATAATACCCATTGATCAATATTTATTCATTCGTAAGTAACATTCAATAAGCATTAGTCTTAAGAACTAAGAAGAATCAGTGATGGGAATGTATAACTGGTTAGGATATGGTTCTTATATTGATAAACTTCATCTGCATTTATGTTTTGACAGTTTATTAAGTACATATGTACATACTTTTAAAGTGCTAGGCTAGAGTAAGATCTCTTATTATTTTTGGAGCAAATCGAATAATAGGAGGGAGTAAAATGAAAGAATAAATTTTCTATAATTTTTGTTTGTAATAATAAATAATAAAAAAATTATCATTTCCCTATTATAGGGGTTCTTAAACTTTTTTATAAGCGTCTCCCCCCTTAAAAAAATGATTTCAATCTCGTGCTCCGTAAAAAATGTGTTCATGCAAATTTTCTTTGTTCGATAAACGATAAAACACGTGAATTTGCTATAATTGTCATACCACACAGCGCTGCCAACTGTGAACAACTAAATTCGAAAATTACCATAAATTATATAGATAGGGATGAAAGGAGAGGGACCCTTGTGATGATATTATTTTCGAATTATGTATTATTTTTAGCCATACTTTCACAAAATGTATTTAATACAGAGCCCCACTTCCCCAGTGAAATTCTCACGCACCCCACCCTATTATACTGAAAAGTTCTCCAAACTTAATTCGTTAGAGGGCTACAATTGATTTTACGAGTACATATATATTAATTTTTCTAACTTTTGATAACTTAGTGTGAGAGAGGGAGGCGCCCTAGAGCTCTTTTTTATGGAACAACGCAGCACTTGGTGTCTTTTAACGGAAACCTTACAAATGATTGCGATTTCAACGCTATTTTTAGACATTGTTATTTTAAGAGATAATGTCATTTAAGTACTGTTTTTAAGTGCTATCCAACCATCCGGCCTCAGATTCAAATCAATATACCAGAGAAAAACACTTTAACAATAACTTTATAGGAGTATTAATTACATAGTCAGTTGAACTGACTATACATTTTTTACTGATCTATTACAATAAATTGAAATTGAGGGAATTCGGTGTATTTTCTCGTTATAGATGTAAAGTTTCTTGGTGAAAGTAAGAATAATTATTTCAGTATATTCTATTTAGTGTACAGGCATCCTACAACGCGGTAGATACGTTCCTAAAAAAGACCGCGTTATAGAAAAAAATCCGCATTATATGAACCGCGTTGCAGTACCGCGTTGTAGGGTGCCTGTATGTACTATTTACTTACAATAAGATTACTTCACATATATTCATATGAATCGACAGACTTCAGTATTTCAAATATATATACCTACATACTAAAAATATGACCAGCAGTGTTGACTTCCCGCTATCCAAGAAATAAATACTTAGAATTAATTAACCAGAAAACACTTGCCAAGTGAAGCATTCATTCCCCGCCATCTCTATACTATTATCCAGGCATCTACTTAGGCATTCGAATGAAAGACGATACCATTATTATTATTAAATGATAAATGTTGAAATTTGTTGTTTGAACATTTTTTTGAAATATTTGTGCAATCAATTCGATGAGTTTAATTTCCATATTTAAGTATCCCCATTTTATAGTAATAATCACAAATGTTCTATCACATCATTTAGAATTTATGTATATTTGAGATTAATTTTAAAATTCATAAACAATCTCCAACAATATTGGCTTTGGTGTCAAAATGCTAATCTTTAAATGACTCAAAACGATGTTGTATTTTGCTCATTTCATTATTTTTATTAATATTTATTGTTCGCATGCATCACAAATAAAATTAAATTTAAAATTGCAACAAATGCGTCGTTGTTGTTGTTGTTGTTGTTCTTGTGTATCGGTTTAAATAAAATTAGCGCACATTTGAGAATTTCTAGTTTTTTTTAATTGACCGATGTGTGTGTGACGCAGACTGAAGACTGAGATTATGCTTAATTTAAATTTTTAATTTAATTAGAGAAATAGTTATAACTAAATTAATATATGCGCTATCGGTGTGGAAGTGTGTGGGTTTAAGTTAATTAAAATATTTTATTTGAAATTGCATTTTGAATTATTATTTAAAGTGTAAAATGAATAACTGGCATTGGAATTAAATGTTTTATAATCATCGTCTAATATTTTTGGACCACACCCATCAATTTTTTTTGTATATCTTTCAAGTTATTTAAGATTTTATTGTTCCATTTTTAATGTTATTTAATTTCAATAATGCGATTGCAGTTGGGGCCCCATAAAAAAAACCAATTTTGATTTCTATGAAACATTTGACAGCTAATGCTTAATAATAAATTTTTTTTTTTTGTTTGGTATATAACAGGTACGAAGCGTAAACTCTTTCATAGACAGAAGGAACTTATATATATTTATTTCTTTTCTTATTTATGTAGGAATATAGAATTCGGTTTTTATTAGAGTGTACCTGAAATTACTCTCTTTTTGTGGGATGAATAATGAGAGACAATTCAATTTCCGTAAAAATCCATGGTATGACTCTATTTTGTGCATAAACAACGATGCAAACCTAACAAAGAACATTAATAGTTATATTAAGTCTGTATCATAGTATTCCTATTAAAATAAAATAAACTGTTGTGTTTACACCAACGAACGACTCATATTAATTTTTTTTCCTTGCAGTATGCCCTTTTGTACCCTGCTACAATAAACGCTAAGAGACTAACCCGATATTTTACTTTTCTTCTTTTTTTTTGACTGTTCTTCCTCTGTGCGAGAATTGATTTTTCTATCTATAGACTTTTTGATGGACATAAAAATGTTGTTAATGTCTATTTTACCCTTATATTCCCCTTTTTGCATGTGTTTTGTTAGATATCGTGACTATACAGCAGGATGTGGTCAAGTTAAAAAAAAAAGTGAAAATTGAGATATTGAGTGAACGTTGAGCTGGGGTTATTATACGTAACATCAATCCATCAATGTAGTTTAGTGTGTAGCTGTCAAACAAAATGGCATTTAGATGGTGTTTAAATATTACATGTTATTAACTATTAGGCCGATGTAAGAAAATGTAAAGCATTGTTACCGGCTGTTGATAGACAATCGAATTATCTTCACAGATGTAAAAAATCTTAACAATACTAACTCTCGGTGAACGCAAAAATGTATGGCAACGGCACGATTGTAGCTTGGTTGAACGTACCCATTGTTTGACATTATGATTCTTAACATCACTAAATAATGTCTGTTTGCAAATACTCACCAACCATCACAGCCCGGTAGATAGATTTAGGTTATTTTAGGCATCTTATTGTGCCAGCTTTAATAGCGCTGACTAAACATATATTTTAGCTCTAGGTTTATCTGAATTCTCCAAAGATTACCATCTTGAATCGGCCCAGAAATTACTCTAAATATGCGTCTGTCCAACAATCTCAGCATATTTTTCTGTTTCGCTACCATAAATGTTGCCTCGTTCGTTACTCGTTCAGGTTTTAGTCTGGAATTATTGTAGAATCTCTAAGTTGGAAATGCTAGCCATACCCTAGAGCTGTATATCATAAATTCATACTGGTTTTCAGAACTTCTTTGAATATTAGAACATTATTTTCAAGTGAGAGTTGTGAGTGTTGACTTAGTAACCGATATAAAATTCTCTTAATTTGCGGTCTAGCTGTTTGCGTTTAATCCATGTATGTGCCTCCGCCTATCATGTTAGAGACGTCTATCGAGGTGCATACCAAGGTATTTTGCTATCTCAGTCTCTGATTGTGTGAGATGTAGTCTTTTCTGAGCCATCGTTGGATTTGTACAAGAGTTTTTTGTTGTTGTCGATTTTATGACGCCACTATGAAACTTGACAGTTTAATTTTAGTATCGTTAGGAAACGTAGATAGTCATATCTATGTGGGTGTGAAGAAAAGACGGCCCTATATAGAAGATAACAGAACATTGCAGTCGATTTTTTTTAAATTAATTTTACTACAGCGATATCCACCAATGACTTCGGTTTTTATAAATTGTGTGACCTCTCGCTAAATTAGTAGTCACAAACTGTGGCACATTTAAATGTACCATTGTTGAACACTGAAATTACTTAATTTACTGTTTCTAACTACTTATAATTATTGACCCCGACTGCCCTGACTTTGATCAACTTAAACAATAATCGCATGTCATATTTTTATTGTATCAAAATGTTCATCTCATAATTTACTAAGTAGGTATGAATGAATTAATTTAAGAAATAAATTTAAATGCACTCAATAGCCAGTGCTTGGTTACTAATTTAATTAATTTATATCGAAATGCATTACAAATTAAAGGTCAATTGAGTTTAATGATGTTATTGGTCAAATATTCACCATAGAAAAAAATGTGGAATCATAGCGAGTAAATTAATTTAATTTCTTTATCGATTTCTTCTTAGGACATGGTTGTTGTTAGTAACGGATGGTTGGAATATGCAGCAGAAGACATTCCCACCTCGCTGCTAGCGAAAGTATTAAGAATGTCCGATCAGTCGGTTATATCGACAAGTACCACAGAACCAACAACAACAACACCAACAACACCAACAGCAACAATAACAACAACAACAACAACATCAACAATATCACCATCAACCGGAAATGCTGTGGCTGTAACAGCACCAATAACGGCAACAACAAATGTGTCAAAAGTAACGCCCACATCAACTGTAAAAACGGTCACAACAATAACGACGACCACACCAACAAAGGCGAATGATAAAACGCCACTGCAACAGAATCAAAATCAAAATCAACAGAGTACTCCACCGGCTCAAAACAACAAAGTTGGTGGCACAGCTCGTGCAATTTTAATATGTCAAACAAATTCACATCCATTTAAGGTAAAACTACACTACTACAACATGCGCTCCAAGGTACCTAACCTTACGTTTTCATTTTTGATTCCAGAATAGAAATATACTTCTGGAATCGGATCAAGAAATTAAAATTGGACGCTCCATAACACGTAATCGTATAAATGATAACAATGCTGTCTTTGAGTGCAAGGTATTATCAAGAAATCATGCGGTCATGTGGTATTCCAATGGCAAATTTTTCGTTAAGGTTGGTGCTACTTAATGGGAAGTCTCCCAAAAAAAAAAAAATAATTTACTAAAAAATTTACACAATTTTCAGGATACGGGAAGTAGCAATGGAACTTTTATCAATAGTCAACGATTAAGTCAAACAAATTGTACATCGGAACCATTCGAAGTGGCATCCGGTGATATTGTCCAATTTGGCGTTGATGTTATGGAAAATTCACGAAAAGAGGCGCACGGTTGTATTGTGGCATTGCTAAAATTATATTTGCCCGATGGTAGTGAAGCACTATTTAGTCAAGGACAAAGTACCAATTTAACAACGATGCGACTCTATCATATACATCAATTTATACAGGAGGCCGTTGGACGGGAACAAATTTTGCATTCGAAACTTGTAAATATTCAGAAAATTGTTGATACAACAAAGTAGGTGTTATCTATGATATATGCACAAACACACACACACACATACACATGCATGCACACACAAAATAATATACATTTAGATTAAGATTTATCTAATCTTTACCTACTATTGTTTAATAATTGTAATACAAAGATTATATTTAAGATTAGTTAAGATTTTCTTTAATATTTAATGGGAACATTTAAGATAAGATGTCACACGTGTAGATCATAAAGTATGTGATTCAGTCTTCTTAACCCTAGGTGGGTTTTTTTTTGGCTGACTTCACAATTCCTTGCCATATATGTCGGTCTCCTCAGCCAACGCCGATTTATTTGAGGCACTTGTGGAGTTTTCTTGAACTAGTTTTTTTTAAGAGGGGGGGGGGGCAACACTGCATCTGTCAAACTCTACAAATTCTTTTACTTCAGATGTTTTTTATAACATTTGAAATGTTTCCTTCGTAGAATCGGCGAATTTCAGCAATTATTCCCTGAAATGATGCCCTAGAGATCTACAGTTTTAAGTGGAATCCGAACCACTCGGCCCAAAGCTCAATCTCCTCCGTACGAGAGAAAAACACGTAATATCGTTACTCTCAGACAGAGATCGAACTCGAAACTTCCCGTTTCAAGTGATATCACTGTTTGGTTATAAGTTTTTATGTAGGAACAATTTATGTGGATTATTGGGACAAAATATTATTTTGTTTGACAATTATTTTCCTTTACGTCCACAACCATGTCAGATAGGAAACTCCACTGATTGATATGAAATTTCATTGATATTAAATTTTGTCTGGTCATATATTCCGCTGATTAAAAATCCCCTAACGTATTTGGTGTAAAGTTTAATTGGAATTTAATTGAGATAACTGCACGCGCACCCTTCCCCCTCTTCTTATCGAGATGAGGATATTAAACTACAGCCAAATTAAATTGAGATGAATATTTCAATGGGAATCATACTGGGTTATGTGTTGGACCGCCCCTTGACCTGAGAGCGGTTAGTTCAAATTCCATCTAAAGAAAACAGTAGGTCCCTCTCTCCTGTATAGACTAACACAATTTAGAACGAATTACGTATCAGTGGTGTAGGCTAAGGGGTGTGTAGTAATATAATTTACGATGACGAAGACTATGCGGGGCAAGAACAACAAACAGAGAGGGATGTCTAATAAACTTAGAAACCGTCATACCTTCATACACTACCGAACTACTATAAGGATGTCTATATGCAGTTAGGCATAGCAAGACTGCTGCAGTAGCGTAGTCTGTGTAATGAGGGAGGGGCTTAATCTACAAATTAAAAACTAAAATAATTTTGCTAGTAAATATAGCTAAGATAGACACATAGAAACAGAACAATTCCTAACGAAATAATTGCACACTCATCTCATTTCTATTCTATTTCAGAAAAAATTCAACAAACAACTGGCAAGCCATGATAGTCGAAGATCGCCTTTTAAGTCGTATAGATATCTTAGAAAACAAATTGCAGTGCTTTCAAAAAAACATTACCGACGATAAATTACGCGAAGAAGTGTTAAAACTACAAGAAGATAAATCAGTATATCAGGTAATTTGGAGAAAAAAAAAATTCTTCTCTAAAGCACTTCTTAAAATATTTTTATTTTATTTTTTTTTTGGTTTAACAGAATTCTGCTAAAGAGGCCTTACGAAAGGTATATCAGGAACGAAATGAAGCCGTTCAAAAATTATCGACTATCGAAAGAGCTCTGTGCAATAGTGAAGATGAGTGCTCTCTGCTCCGAGATCAATTACTTATAACACAACAACATTTTCAAGAACTTACTGTTCGTTTAAATGCAAAAGAACTAAAATGTACCGATCTCACCGAAAAGCTGCAAGATGCTCACAAACGAATTAGTGGCTTGGAACAAAAGGAACAAACATTATGCGAACAAATTAAACAATTGACAACGGATTGTCGTCAAACAAAAGAGAAACTAAATCATGAGAAAAATGTCAATACGGACTTAATGGATCGGATAAAATGTTTTGAAAAATTCGAAAAAGTCACTGTTAGCGATAGCGACGATGAAAAGGAAATGTCATCATGGATATTATCTGATTTTGTTCAAAAACTTAATTCAACTGTAAGTAAATGATGAAACTTTATTTTACTTGCTTCGCGCTATTATGAACTTGGACCTTATATGATTTGCCATCTTTGTGCCTATGCACGGTAAACCTTTTTTAATGTTCAATGTCTAGCGCTTCCTTCTCACACAATCAATCCAACTTTTTCTAGTCCTTCTAGCCCGTGTACTGCGTATACTGTTCTATTGTTCCACCACTCAGCCTTAAAACGTGCCCTGCCAATGTGTACCTACCTACCTACCTATTTTAAATGTGGAATAGTAATTTGTTATCCTTAAAGGATCAAATAAAAAAGAAAAAAAGGTTTTGGGCCAATAAATGTCTAGAGCTAGGGTTGCCTAGCATTAATAATCATCTGGACACATTTTGCTTATCAAAATAAAATATTTTTTAGATTAGTAGATTTTTAGAGTTGTTTGTTAGGGGTGATCGCTGCACCTCGACCTTTATAGATCTATTGAGCCCCCCCTTTCTTACTACTATCTTCATAAAGCCTCTCCACTATTTAGTGTACCTCCTCACATCCTGTTTCCTTTAGGAATTTCAGGATTTTGAGTGGATTAAAAACGGAAGGTCCTTCTCGGTCAGGCAGTAGTTCCCCAGGTAATCTCTCCTTTTGTGGATGAGTGCTCCGCATTCTGTAAGGAGGTGTATTGGAGTTTCTTCTGTTTCTTCACAAAGATAGATTTATAGATTTAGTACCATCGTGAAGCGATCTTCTTTTAACCTAACAATGTCGGATATGTCCACTATGGAATATCCTAAGTTTGTGGTGATTATTGAATTCTTCATACGTTTTGTTTCACATGTAGTGGGTCAAATTCGACGAAAAATTTTCCATTCGATAACAGATAATTTGTAAGCTTTTTACATTTTTTCTTCTTACTTTTTTGGGTCCCTTTGGTTTTGGGGGAGTGAAGTCATTGCCGCCGAATGTTATTCCAGACTGTTGTGGACGTCCACGTTCGGGCGCGCCCACACCAGCTTCTTTTTACTTTTTCCTTTCTTTCACTTATTTTTTTATTTCTTTTTTTTAAAGTCGAATTTATTTAATTTTTCTTCACTTCTTTCTTAAAAAACCAACAAAAAATCACTCAAAAACCGAAAATCCCGCACGTTTACCACGACCTCTTTCTTTCACTGTTGCTCGTTCGATCGCTACTCTAGCCGAATTTCGCTAGACCACGCCGGTAGTCCTTTATAAAAAATCGCTTCTGCATACTCAAGGGAAAACCAAAGTTCTTACTAATTATCTGTTCATATCCTTTGGACATGCACCACCTATTGGAACCATAAGTGACTAAATTAGTATTTTATAGATGGTGCACTAAAGATTTCTGTTCCATTGTCAGGTTAAGTACATTTTTTTTGTTGATCTCTGATCACATTTTGTATTGTTTGCAGGTGAAAGGTTCAAAACCCCATGGTGAAGTGAATGACCCAACAAATGAACACTTTGTAGAAATAGAAATAATCTTAAAAAATTTAGAACGGCAACTTAGTCTAAACAACGGTAAGAAAATGTTAAACATATCAATGGCTTATGTACAATACCCGGTAACTCATTTTTACCGTTTTTTTTTTTATTCCATAAATGTTTATGCAACCCTGCACCTATGGTAAAATTATTAAAAACTGAGTTAGCGGGTATTGCATATAAGCCATCGATATTTTTATATTTTTTTTTGTTGCTTATGAAAAACTAATCACCCAAAATTTCCCAAATAAAAAAAAACAGGTAGCCCATTACCAACAGAAGAAAAATCGACTGAATCACCGGCCATTAGTGATGGCAATCAAAATAATCAACATATTGTAAATGATGACAATAAGTACTGTGTGTCGCAGTTGAAAACATTAATTGCTCAGTTGAAAAAATCGTGTAACGATTTGCGTTCAATAGCAATAGCAACGGTTGGAGAAACAGAAGTTACCAAACAATGTAGCAAAGAACAACTCGATGAATTGGATGCAAAGGTAAGGAAGAATTTTTAGAATTTTTTTTTTTTTTGATGATTTTAAACCGACCGCGCTCTCTCTTCCTTCCTTTTGTAGTATTCAAGTAAATGTCTAGAAATACAAGCGGCAAAAATTGAACTTGAAACACGACCCACCTACAATCAGTACAAAGAAAAAATTACACAAAACGATGATCTACAAAAGGAATTGGACGAAGCAAACGTTATGTTAGTGCAGCTTCAAACAAAATTAGCAAATGTCGATAGTGACGTAAAGATCGTACAGGATTTATCAAATCGATGCGATGCCGAACAACAAACTGATGTCGATGATGTGTTAATGGTGGCTGTCGATGATTGTGACGAAATTGTCTGTAATAATAAATTGATAGAGCCTCCTACGGCAGACATTTTTCCAACAAAACAATCGAATGATATTAAAGAACAATTGATGGACGATCATTTACAATTGATTATCGATGATGATATGCAAATGATTACCGATCCGGATGTACAACGGGAGGAGGAATTGATTGCGTTCAAAGAACGGTGTGCTCAATTGAGCGAAGATAATTTACATTTAAAGAGACAAATGAAAGAGATGCTTACAAAAAGTCAAGGCTATTCGGTGGCTACATTGCTAATGTTGATGACACCGTTTGTTGCTATAACAAGCTACCTGTTTATTTCGCCATATTTATAAATTGCATGTTGGAGGAGAAGGAAAACGGTTAGTTGATTTTGTTTTCAATATTATTTATTTATTATTGATTTGTTTTTTATACGATAAAGAAAATTATATTTAGTTAAATTTTTCGTTGTGCCCAGTTCGTATGGTGTTATATATTATTTAAAATTAAACAAAGAAAATATATACGTACGTACGGCGTCTGTTCTAAGATGTTGCCGTAGCATTTACAACAACAATAACAACAACAAAAACACACACAAAAAAAATTATTTCAAAAATCGCTTTTGCTCAATAAGAAAGTATTCATCGATTCTTGCGCACAGATTGGTTTGATATTCGATTTTATTCGAAATGGTCCGTTAATTTTTGATCTTAAAGATTTTTGCAGAGTCATTAACCGAATCATCTGTAGAAAGAATTTGGATTTTGCAGTTTTTAGAATAAAAAACGATTTTAGGTTAAAAACGTGAAGTTGGCAGAGCAAAACATTCATCGTCATCAGGTCGTTTTACAAAGGAGCAAAGGTCATCCGTAAATAGCCTTTTTTTCGTTTTCTGTTGATTGTCAACGCTTTCACTTCCAAACACTTCTTTCCTTCGGCGTAGCACTACGTCCTCTTGGAAATGTCAGTCCAGTTCTTCGAGATCAATAGATTTGCGTCCAGTTACATTATCTTCAATGAATCTGAGCATCAATTTTATTTATGTTTGTGATTTACCATAGTTTTTCATTTCTAATCCTGTCAGACCGGCTCACATTTATTATCGTATAGTAGAATCGACAGGCTCTCGGATTCTGCTTCTACACTTCCAAGATAGCAGAACACATTTAAATAATTTCATCAGTTGCACCCATTTTTCAAATATAATCTTGCATATAATCTTGAAGAGTAATGACAAAATATCAGAAATGCAGAAATGTGATGACTCTGGCTTCTGATCAAAAGAATAAGCAAAAGCATAGCCTAAAGTAAAGACAAAAAAAAAGCTCTAACATGTCTGATAGTAATGAATGGGATGCGATTTTCTTTGTTCGAATGGGGCACTAAAATGTCTAGCAACGGCCCTGATAGTTGGTGACGTCTCCCAATATGAGATTGTTAGAAACTGTTTCGTGCGTCGGTGGATTAGTTGTAAAATGTTGCTTAAGGTCCACCGTTCGAATATAAGTTCGGACAACATATCCCATCCGAAAGAATTTATTTTGAAATGAATATTTTCGATACTTATTTAGCCTGGGAACGGGTGGTTCGGTTTCCATCTTCTTTTTATTTATGTTCTACCTAAGAATACACTTCTTTTTTTCGTGTTCCTTTAAATTTCTAGCTACTTATTGTTGTTATTGTATAAAATATATTTTGGATTAAAAGTTGTACATTGATCTGCTTTATGTGTATCGGGGTCTTAATGTCAAACCAATCAAATCTATGCTATTTTACCTATTTTTTTTATGGTGGAGTCATTTAGTTGTGTCTTTGGTGTCTTCCTAAGCTCAAATTCATTCTGAAATAGTCAATTATTTATTTCGGGGAATGTTCATCTGACACAATTGATTTAAACGCAATTTAACTAAATACAGTACACCTTTCCTTATCCGGACAGATATAATTTTGCCCAATACCGAATTATTGAGGTAATCCGATACTATGGAGATTATATTTTCGATAAACTGTTTTAGACAATTTTTAGGCAAATTGCTTTTAGATTAATTGATTTAGATCAATTGTTTTAGTAGAATGTTCCAGGTACCATTGGCGTGCACCCACAGTCTCCTTTCTTAGGATTTTCTAAAGTGATGTAAATTTGCCTTAAAAACATCACTTCAGATGACAACAGGAAAGAGAAAAACCAATTTACACCTGATGTTGATTTGTCTAATATGATTTTCTGCTAAACCGTATTTTTATAAGAATGTGTGTTATGCGATTGTGTCATTTTGTGGCAATTTACAAGAGAAATATGATTTATGCAACGTTAAGTAATAACAAAAAATATCACTGGACCGCGGCTCTATTTTAGAGCATGGCCAAAAATTAGTTTGTTCTCTCTGGCTCTCTTTGGTTTGAATAGTTCTGCTTTAAAATAGAACCATAACGTAGATTTTCACCATATTTGTATGGTTTGTATTGATATAATATGGTTTTTTCACAAAGCAGAACAAAGAGAGCACTGAGAGGTAAAAGCTCTTCCTCACTGTAAAAAAGCCGATTAACTGTAGAAATTTGTATTTTTAATTTGGAATTTAATGGTAAATTATTTCTATTTATTTGTAATTCATTAATTTTGTCGTAATTAACAGGGTGTTCTGTGAACGACTAGAATATTCTTTATGCACGCCAATGTCAATGGTACCCAATTATTTCAATTATTATTTCAATTATTATTCCATTATAATCCACAATATTTTCATCTGCAGTGTCATTAAACCCATTAATTATTATTATTATTAATTAAAAAATTTATGTTTTTCGTAATTAAATTCCCAGTTTGTTGTTTTTTTTTTTTTTAAATAGTTATTAAAATATGATGAAGTAATGTATAGCAAATTTATAGACAAGTACAAAACCAGCTTGAACTAATTTTTAAAATGTTCAATTTAAACAAATGATGTATTTAAAATGTAAATTAAATTTGTATAGCGCCATAATCCCATTCATTTCGTTAATGGAGAAATATTTAATTAAAAAAATTTAAAAGGATTAATGCAATAAAGCTGATTTATTGATGTGTATAATGACACCAATTGACAATTGTGTGGTGTTGGTCAAAAGCATAGTTTAAATTAAATTAAATTAAACAAAAAAAAAAAAAAATTAATTATTTATAAGTTTTGTATTTCTTTTTTATGATGTCTAAAAGTAGTAATATAATGTATATGTATATGTTCATTTCATTTGTATTCATTGAGACTTCAATAGGATTTTAAAAACTAAACGCGAGACATGTCCGAATCTTAGCAGGAGAGTGTTAAAAGTTGAAGGCCTAAAAGGGAATGAAGAAAACAAAAAAAAACCAAAACATTGTCACCATTTGTTGTTCCATTTCGATAAAATTCGACAATATTTACAAAAAAATTTATTAATTTTTGATACAAAATAAAAAAAAAAAATTGAAATACAAATTTCTTCACTTCTGACAACCAAGTTGAATTATTTTACATCCCAAATATTTTTGCATTTTGTAAATTAACGTTAAAATAAACATTTCATTACATATATAATGTCGATCTGCCTAGAGAGGTATCTTCACCTTAATTAAAAATATACAAACATTTGTTAGCATTTAGTTTTTATTTAAATAAATGAGAAATTCTTTTTGTAAAAATGTATGTGTGAACTTGATGATAAGAATCATGGCGAACAAAAAAAAACAAAAACAAAAGCAAAAAAAAAGAAAACAATTTTTATTTTCTTCTAAATTTTGTATGCAATTAACGTGCCAGAATTGAATATGAGAGAAAATGTAATATTTAATAAAATACCAAAAAGAAAGAAAACAAAATGAAACATTTCTCTGTACACATATCTAATCCGTAATAATAATAAGAATTAAAAGAAGGAAAATAAAAACAAGAACAAGAAAATGCATACCGAGACACATTTTTTTTATATATATATAATTATGTGCTTTTAATATAAATTATAAAAAAATTAATTTTAAAGAAACATAAAAAAAAGAATCTCCTTTTTAGAGAAGAAAAAAAAAAAACAAAAATAATGAGCACTTATAAAATAAATAATTTAAATTAAAAAAACTATTTGTTGTTATAATATTATTTAATAATTTTTTTGAAAGAAAATAAAAATAAATCTAAACAATATTTTTAATCAACACCTAACTATAATAATTAATTTGATGTGTTATACAAGGAAAGGAAAATTATTGTTAATTAATTATCTAAAAAACGGTCAAACCGGAACAAATCTAATTAAAATTCGTTTTTAATAACAAAAATTAAAAAAATTTACGCCAACAAAATTATAAATCTCAATATCACGTTGATTCGTAAATCTGGGCCCGTATATTTAAAAACAAACGTATAACGAAATAATCCGGTTCGGTTGCGCTTGTAATAAAAACCGATGCCCGCATCGCTACTACATTTTGAGATAATTTTGGCCTGGCAACATTGAATTTCGTTTTTGTCGGAATCGATTTTATCAATTTATCACATAAAATTCAATTTCGATAGTGCATACATTAGCAATTGGATAATTTCGTTTTATTTGCTGTCGTTTCGGTTTCAATAATAAAGCTCCCGGGCATTCCAAGTCGTATTTCCGGTTTGATTTTAAATATTAAACATTTCAGTCCCGTCTATATTGTAATTAACATGGCAATCATGACATTGCAGATTTTCTTCCAATTTATTAGCGGGCAGAGGATTATTTCGTATGTCCATTGAAATTCATACGTAGAAATATACGTTCCACAGTTATTTTTCCAGTGGCTTCATACATGAACCGAAACAAATCGAACGTTCAACAAGTTCAATATATAATGAAGACGTTGGTTAGTGCAATATCCACTTTGTACCGTATGGCTGTTGTTCAGTGAGACCAGGGACATTATATATATATATATATATAAGCTATAATAAATAACAATAAACTTCAATACGATAAATAATTCTCTTTAATAGAGTAATATTATTTTAACTTCTGTTAGGTCGTGATTTTAGAGAATAAAGTAGTTTTATGTAAAATCCGGAAACGAAACGAATTCAAGCATAAGCAATAAGCATGTCAGCCATTATTAAAATCTCCGAATAACAATTTAAAAAAAAGTTTTCGTTACACCACTAGAATATTGCAGGTGAAATAAGCAGAATTCCATCATCTTTTAATTCCATTATAAAATATTTTAGAAGGAGGACATTTTTTATTCTAACAAATTTTAAACTGTCTTTTCTTTACGAAATTTTTTAATTCTGCTATTTTTGAATTTGCCGCTTCAACTTCACCTAGTACATTAAAAACATATAATAAGTTGGCACATTCACAATTCTATTGTGAGTTTTATTTGTGAACGTTGGCTATATTGGTTGTCAAAAACGGGGGGCTTTTTTCATAATAAAGATATAACACAATGAAACAACAACTAAAACTGGTAAGTTATGCTGTAGTCCTGTTCTCCTAGGAGAGCATAGGATCTCAACGATAATTCTGTACTTGATTCTATTCGGACCTCCGTTCGAATACCATTCCAAGCGTATTGCGAAACCAACATCTCACTTTCCACAGTCCTGCATATCCGGATTTCGACGGCTGCTTTGTAGGTTTCAACGTAAAAAGCAGGCTTTTCAATGTAGTTTTTGCGTGGACAAAGTTTATGTCCGATCCAATTCTACTTGAGCTTTTTATTATCATCTACAGCTCTTTTTTTTTGGTCCCGGTACACCTTCAGAGTCCCTCGCTGGTAAGTTAAATAATTCTTTTTCATACATACTATAAGATATGTTTTATACATTTTCTATACAAAGAAATCGTCAAAATGACAAGCAAAGTCCACAAACGAAAGGGAATCTCGTTGGAAATCAAAATTCAAATTTTGGATTATCTACAACAAGGCTTAGGTCCAACTGAAATCGGCAAAAAATTTGGACTGGGTGAATCTACAGTACGGACAATAAAGAAAAATGAGAATGCAATCCGACAGTCTGTGTCTGGGAAAAAAGTGACTGCAACAAGAACATCATACTGCAGAGATACTTTAATCGAAAAAATGGAAAATTTATTGGCAATTTGGATTGAAGATCTAAACCAGAAGAGAATTCCAGTTGACACAGCTACAATAAAGGAAAAGGCCATTCGCATCTATGGTCAAATGTTATCTAAAGAGCCATCAACATCATCATCTCTACAAAAGAAGAAAACTGTATTTTCAGCCAGTGCGTGTTGGTTTTCTAAATTTCTAGAAAGGCACGGCTTTCGCAATTTAAAATTGAAAAGTGAAATCGGATCTGCTGATATGAAAGCTACTCAAGATTATCAATTACAATTGGCAAAGATTATTCAAGATGGTGGATACACAGCAGATCAGGTTTTCAATGCTGTAGAAACTGGGCTATTTTGGAAAAGACTGCCTACTGGTTCACACTTATCTAAGGCTCAAAAATCAAAGAGAGGTTTTAAGGTTGCTAACGAACGTATAACATTTTTACTATGCAGTAATGCTTCT
Source organism: Platyura marginata (assembly GCA_026745375.1). Lineage (NCBI taxonomy): Eukaryota > Metazoa > Arthropoda > Insecta > Diptera > Keroplatidae > Platyura > Platyura marginata. The sequence goes on from JANSTT010005481.1 coordinate 22,766, forward strand.
GGTGATACGATGCTAAAACCATTAGTTATTAACAGAAGTCTTCGGCCACGAGCACTTAAAGGCAAAAATTTAAATAAATTACCCGTTCATTGGATGGTCAATGAAAAGGCTTGGGTCACTGTCGATGTATTTAACAATTGGTTTGAGCAATGTTTTGTTCCAGAGGTTGGAAAGTATTTGATAGATAAGCAACAGTACTTTAAAGTTCTTTTACTCATTGAAAATCCTCCCGGTCCTCCAATGCTCGAACATCCAAACGTTAAAGTAGTTTTTTTTCCTCCAAACATTACATCAGCTATTCAACCCTTGGATCAGGGAATTATTTCAAAATTCAAATTAAACTATATGAAGAAGACTTTTCAACATATTTTTGCAAAAATGGAAAAGAATACCGAACTTCGATTTAGCGATGTTTGGAAAAAATTTTCGATATTCGATTGTATCAATTACGCAACGTCGGCCATTTCGGAATTAAGACCATCCACATTGAATGCATGTTGGAAACCACTCTGGCCCGAATGTGTACCAACTGAAACATCTACCAACGATAATACTTCCGATTATTTGGAAATCATAAATTTGGTACGTTGCGTGGGTGGAGATGGCTTTGAAGATATGACACGCGAAGACATCGATGAAATTCTACTCGATCAAATAATGTTACATGATGAAGAAGAAATAATGGAAATGGCTACCGAAAATGTTATAATAGAAATGGCCAACGATAACAGCCTACACGAAGAGGAGGAACATCCTCTTAGTGCAGAAATAGTAAAAGATGGCCTGAAAATTGCAACACAATTGGGAAACCATTTTCTAGCATATGATCCTAATGGAGAACGGGCACAAAAATTTAACAATGAGTTAAAACTCTGCATGGCAAAATACACTGAACTTCATGAGGATTTGTTGAAAGCCGAAGAACGGGAATATAAACAACAAATTATAACCGAATTTATTTCGAAATCAAATAAAATACACTTAGGCCAACAAAACGTATCCGATCCAATCATGATGGACTCAGATTCACAATTTAGTGAACGTAGCCTCTCAATAAATGAACAAAAAATGGATTTAAGTTCATGCGTTCAATGGTGATCTAAAAAACTGATAGCTTATTGATCCATGACACCGAAGCGCAGCGATTGAATTAATATGTAAGTAAATAAAATTCCATATTTCTTAAATTTTTCTTTATTTTTTGTGCGCGTCTATTGCCAGAACTAATGTGGATTAGAAAAACTGATGGTTACACAATATTAAGTCAATCTGGCACTAATTTATTAGACTAGAGCAGTTCTCTGGTATATTAATTTGAATCTGAGGCCGGGTAGTTTGGATTGCACTTAAAAACAGTTTAATTCGGATTTTTGAGAAACTCACATTATTACACATCTTATTGTATTACGTATCTTTGTTGGGCTATGTAGGAAAGCTTTTGATTATATAAAGTAAACTAAAATCTTCTTCCATTGAAACTTAAAAATGTACCAAACTTCTTAACTTCTGCACATCAAATGATGAATGAAAGTTATCTCACGGTAAGACACGAAAACAGTTCGTCGAAATAAATGGAAACAAAAGTAATAATCTAAGTAGACATAATATCTGAGCACCCACCCCATTATTGTTCCTTATATTCCATCAACGACATTTTCTAGAGCTGTAATTAAAGGTAAAAGTAACTTTGCCAGACGATAGTTCCTATTAATATATGGCATCGTATGGCAATCGAATGCTGGATCTTAAAGTTCGGTTAAAATCGGAAATTCAATTATCACCACGATATATCCCTGGGTTATCATGCAAATTATCGAATGTCGGATATTTAAATGATTTTGATCATACGACAATACGAATGGGAACAGAAATCAGAAGATGAATTATTCTCACTATCGATATTTTTCCTTGAGGGTTCCACTTTTGTGCCTGTTTTGTTATTGCTCTTTTGAGTCTTCTGGGTGTGTGTCCTATCCAATTTCCATCGACGTCTTCGGATATGTTTGATGATTGTCTCTTGTTCGGTCATTAACAGAACAGTTAGGAAGAGGTAGTTGGCAATCAAACACTTTAATATTTATAAAAATTTGTTTTAAATCAAATTTTCCACCAGGCCCCCCTCCCAATATAAATTGATGGGATAATAAACAATTCGATATATTTCATAGGAACCGGAAACGTATAATTAAAAAAAAATTACAATTTAAAGCTCTACAATGAAAATTGATCCTAAGGAAAGGGAGAATTTAATAGATCTTGGAGGAATTTAATTTTTATGTGTGTTCCATACATAACATAAACGTCAATCGATGGAATCTTTCTTTGACCATAATAAGACCATTTTCCAAGATATTAAATAATAAAATTTATCAAACTATAAATTTTTCAATTAACTTAACCCTTAAATGCATGTAGTTGCATCGGCATGTGCTCAATGTATGCCGTTGTAGAATTATCACAATCACAGGGTTCCCAGATTTCCAAAATCGCTCAGGGGGGGACAGAAGGAAAAAAACACAACTTTAATTCTTGGATTAATCTGTAAGATCACAATTCATATCCTTATAGGACCATATCTTAAACTTAAATGATATAAAATTAATTGAAAAATGTAAATAAATAAGTAGCCTAAGTCCAGTAAGATAAGCAAGATATGCCACAAAGCATCTATTATGTTGGTTCCCTTAATGGATTTGCCCCATTTTCGTTTTTTCTTTTTCAGATATTTTTTTTTTTGGAAACGGGGACATTTTAGTGTAGAAGGGTGGATTTTGAGACTAATGGGTGGACGTCGGGCATCCCTGCTTTCATGGTAATATATTCCATCGAGTGGAAACCGGAACACCTTTTTTTCTTTCGCAAATGTCAGATGTCACTTTTGCCTTTAACAAAGTGAAAATTCTCGGAAATTGGTTGGACGTTAGAATTGCAGTTTTCTTTTGCTGTTTATTACACATACTGATTTCTAAGGTAACTCATCTTTTTTCGGTACATTTAGTTATTAGTTTTAAGAAAAAGTAAATGTTTTTAAGTAAATGTCTAGTCTAGTTTTTAAAGAGGAATGTCTAATGGGCCCATCTATAGCGCCCGCCTTCTCTTACACTAAACTACAAAATGCATGGTGTTGTACATCTTAAGAAAACGCAATTAAAAAATAATACAAAAAAATTTTCTTTATTTTTCCTTGCATATCACGAACAAAAAATCATGTGTTTAAGGGTTAAGATATAAAAAATGTCAATCAACTAAAAACATTTTATACAAATTTTCATTTTTCATATCATCAAATGTGGGCACAAAATTGACTTTGACAATTTCCGAAAAGCCTTCCGTCAATTCTGGTTCCTTGTAAATTGATCTAAAAAAAAAAAAAACAATATAAAACACCCTAGGGGTTTCCTAGATAGAAACAAATCTCATTACTTGTACTTATTGATGACCATATCGTGAACGGGCAAATGTGACGAGTCGGTCATCTCACGAAAAACGATATTGTGCTTGGTGTGTTTGTACGTGGTGGCCATCACAAAGCAGCGACATTCAGTTTTGAATTTTTTCGCCACATCAATGTACCGTTTTCTACTTTCCCGGTCGCCATTTGTGTTATCGATGATGGCACTAATTTTATTCTAAAATTCAATCGAATTGTGGTTGTTTAGGCCAATTTTTAATTCATTTGTAATTATTACCGTTAAACATTCCTCCAGTTTGACAACGCATTTTTGCCACGTTTTTAATATGTCCCTATTGATTACGGTGTATCCTTTTGGTTCTATGTGTGTTTTGGCAAAAAAACTTTTACCAGAACCAGGTCCGCCAACTAGAATGATGACCTCTAATTTGTTTAGTGTTAGTTTGCTGCCATTTGGCTCTAGTAATTTCGTGGTAATTGGAAGTGTCGGATTAAATTCTGGTTTAGTCCATGTTTCTGGTTTTGCATTCTGTGCGCGTTAAAATGTTTTTCGTTTTTTGTTCCAATCATTGAAAATAAATTTTGGTTTACCTGAAAATGTTCTTCTGGCGTATAAAATTTGATTCCAACATTCATAGCCATTAAACGATCCGAGTTTGAATGGTCCTTCTTCTTTTTTATGGATTTCTTTTCAGGTCTTCCAGCAGCGTCTCCAACAAAGAAACTGTCGTCCTTGCTAATTTTTAAGCCATCATTTTTCTAACAATTAAACTTTTTTTAAAATTCATTCTCAATGCTTAACCGAACACATTTAGTTACGTTTTTATCTAATGAATTCCACATTCCAATCATTGGCTTCCTGTAGATTCCCTTTTCTGTTGATACAAATGCTTGAATGGGAATGTTTAATTTTGAAATAATTCTCTCAAATTTCGTCTAAAAAAAGAAAAAAGGTTGAAAATAATTGTCTCTCTAACGGCAACGTTATTAACTTTAAGATCTCCAACTTTGGTCTTTCCAGTTGATATTCCTGCTTGATTTGTGAAAAATACAATTTTATACCCATCCTTGTGCAAACTTTTCAGTTTACCAGGAACTTCGTTGAAAGCGATCTGCCAATCGTTGACATTTTTTGCAAAAACATTGCCTGATTGTGTTTTTATTATTGTTCCGTCAATATCGTATGAAGCAATCTAGCAATAGAAAGATTTTAATTCAAAATTTTTCTTTTTTTTAAAATTTTTTTTCTGTTACTTTTCTACTTGACTTCACACCTTTCCCAGTATAAATGAGCAATTTCCCATCATCAATGTGTTCCCAAGTGCTTTCTTTTGCTGGTTCAATATCTACTTCCAAACTATCTTCATTCGTCAACTTAATTTTCTTATTTACAATTTCTTCCGTTTCTTCATCAGCATTGTCCGATAAACTTCTTTTATTTTTACTTGGTGTGATGGTAGCAATTTCAGTTGGTGGTGGTGGATCAAATACAATTTCATGAAAATATTTCGTATGCAATATTTCCAGAATATCACCATGGAATGCTTCGTATGGCTTATTCTGTTCTAAAGTGAATCCATTTAAGGCAGATGGATTCAATCCAAGCTGCTTAACATAGACAATGCACTTTTCAAGATCAACTTTTAGATATACTGAAATACATTAAATTATTGGAAAAAGGCTTATTAATTGATTTCAATTGAAAAGGTACCTTGATCCCTTGAACAAAATATGTCTTTTATATTGGTTTCAGGACAACGACCGAAGCACTTCTTGTTGCTATCTATTGGCAACGGTGGATGAAGGGAATCCAAAGATTTTAGGAAACACTTTTGTGTAGTCATATTTTGGTGTTACTATCATTCAACAAGAACAATTGAAATATAAATATTTGATTTTTTTTTCCAATTTGAAACTATAAATAAAACAATTTAATTTAAAACACTTTTGCCACTAATAATGAAATATGTATTTATTGTTGTTGTTGGGAAGGTGGAAACAACCCTTCTGAAGCAAATAACAGAGTCCCGGTGATGTCATTTGTGCAAACATTTTTATTCGGAAATATTTAAGTAAATTTGTACGCAGCCTAAAAATAAAAGTGACTACTCTATGGTCTTTTCAGTTAGTAATTACTAATTTAATTTGTTACTTTATAATTATAATTACTAATTACTGTAATTTATATTATTATTGGTAAAATTTTACTTTATAGGACCCAAGAGGGGGAAGGGTGGTGTGGAGAGGATGAGTAATCCTGTGAATTGTGAATAATAGTCCTGTAGATTAGGAGATATGACGATTAATAGTATTTCGTATCTAAAATCTAAGGGATAGTTTAAAAATGTCTTCTTGAATTTGATAAATATTACAACCAATCATTATTATTGTTGGTCTAAATAATTTTGTGAACATTTTAAATGATTTCCGGTGATTAATATCGGATATCGTAAATCTTTTTTATACCATTGCTTTGTCTCGTTTTACTACGGATTTCCTATGAAAAATAAATTTTCATTGAAAAAAATTCATAAAATTTATTAAACGACAAGTTTAGATCCCAATGTCTATTATTTATTTATTTAATTTATTCAAAAGGCTTTATATTTCATCTGCTATATCGAAAAAATGTTTTTCTTTTAATATAGAATAAAATATGAAGGAAAAAAAACGGAAGATATTTTTTTATAGAATAAAATTCTTGTTTCTGGATTTAGTTTCAGAAGGCATCTATTCCCCAAGTATTTTCCCATTTCGAATTCGAATTACAATTTTAAATTATGACTACCAAGAGTAGGTTATAGGTTAGAAGAGTATTTTATTTTTAAGTGGCTGCTCTCTCCATATTTATATTAGGCCATGCCACACGCTGTTGTCATTGGGCGCCCAAAACAGGTTATATAGGCAAAACGTACGTAAGGTAAAGGG
>JANSTT010005492.1:0-22673 GCA_026745375.1 Platyura marginata
TGACATTTTTTAAATTTAAAAACGGAGCGGGACGGAACGGAACGGAACGGCGCGGTGCATTGTGCCCGTAGCTTTACCCCTATATAAAGGTAGATTACCGCCGGTAATAGGACGGTAATGGAGATGGGATATATAAAGGTAGATTACCGTCGGTATAATAGGACTGTAATGGAGATGAGATACTATTCTACTGTACAAATCGAAATCAATCGAATCAATTTTCTAACCTTGTGTGTTTTAACTTAATGTACTTAATTAATAATATGTTTATAGGGTGGAAACAAAATACATACATACCTACGTACATAAATATAAATTTCCATCGCTTGCATCAAATCCATAAAAAAAAACATGATATTTAATTGCAAGTTTCTTTTAATGAATTAATTTAATGCATATAATATTTTGCAATTAAATTGAAATCAATATTTTTATTTGCATTTTATTTATTTATTTTTGAAAGAATTATAGTGAATAACTTCTCTTAATTTATGGTTTGTCAGAGTTCGACCTATAATGAAATTTTATTTATATACTATAGAAGACGGTACAAGTCAGTGATCATCGTAAATTATTATTATTTAAAAAAAAAAATTATGTTCATTTGTATTAAATATTAAGACATTAATTTAGTTTTTTTGATAATTTCGCAAATAATTGAGATATTTTTTTCGAAACCGGTCTAAAATGCGTAACGTGAGAAAGGGAAAGTCTTAAAAAAAAATTAATTTAATGAATTATTATTTGTACGTTTTCCATTTGTATGTACAACAAGCGTAGAGCAGCCCCACTGTTAAATGATTGACAGTTAATTATTGCAAGTACATATACTAAACAGGTAATATGAATTTATTTACTGATACTATCAAAATGGCTTAATTATATAAAGATGGATTATCCTGTCCCAGTTGAAATTAATCACGTTATTTCTGTGATTTATTAATTGGTTGGTAATGGCAGCAACAGGAACTATGGATTTTTAATCTTTTTTTCAAAATTATTAATAAACTCCACATCTCATAACTACGAGTATTTTGGTCACTTTGTACCATTTACCTTCTTTCATAATCCTAAAATGTGTAATTTTAAGTCGTTTGTTTTCGTCATGAATTGATATTTTTATTTTTTATTTTTGTCTCATTCCGTTCACAAAATATGATCCAAACAAATCCATAGCAACCAATCAAAATGTTTATTCTGCCATTTTTCATTACTATACTCTAACAAAAAATATGCCTCCATGGCTCTATATGAAAGACTGGCATCAGACGTAGACGATAGATTTGTAGTAAACCAATTTCCAATTAGCCTATTTAGAATTAAGAATGACATGCCCTTCAAAAACAGAGCACCCATTTAACCAATATAAATAAAAATGTTTTACCTTTAAATGTAGCGAGCGGGTGGAAGCATATTTTTATTAATTTCATAATTTTAAATGGACACCAATCTCTTTCAATCTTTCAAGTAGCAGACCACCAATTAAAAAAAAATGTTTTAATAGATCTTATCAGCTTATCTTGTGTTTGATCATAAGTAGCTTAGCGATTTAGTCGATTTCGGCTACCTGATGGTAAAGTCAAAAAACCCATTATGAAATTATAGAAAGTATCTCGCTGAGAGAAGAAGACCCGCAAATCTTTAATTAACTATCTTTTTCATATTGCTAAAACTAATCAGAAGAAGTTGTCTATTTCGAGATGGGATTAAAAAGGTGGTCGGCGACGGGTAACAAAAACTGTAAAAGAATTTTTCTCTGGATGGAAGACACACTGTGTTCGTGTGGACACATAGAGATTACTTTAGTTTTGCCTTCTTTGTTTAAATAAAAATAAATATTTTTGATTCTTTTTCTTCACAAGAATCTTAAAGAATTTTTACTCATATTTATATTCTAATCTAAGGTTTTTTTAGTTTTTGTAGAAAAACGAAATAATCTCCCTTTCATTTTTGAAATTAGACATAAATTAAATGTAAAAACCTTGAAAATTATCTGACATACTATATTTACTCTTAAAATAATTATCGGCCAGAAAATTTCCACAAAGAACGCAATCTTAAGCATAGCCTTTAGTTATCTATAAGAAATTTAAATTAATTGGCGCCCGTCATTCAATCGGATAACACATGACATAAGAATCGCATAGTCGTTATTCAAAGGATAGTTTATTGCAATTCGTATTTTATTACTCTAAATTAGACTCTATGTAATTAACATTAAGTGCAAACATATCAAAATGAAAATAGATGACAATTAATTATTTCATAGTATGGGTCAATTAAGTTTTGAAAAGAGTATATAATTTCGCACAGTCATTGAACCTATTGGCTATTTTATTTTAAGTATCGACTTATTGTTAATTGATTTATGAAATATAGAATTGATGATAATAATAATAATAATGGTTTTTTCATTAAAGTCCATAAATGTCTTTGACGTCACAATATTTTTGTTCTAAAATCTAAAACGAAAAAAATTACCGACGCCAAACAATTCAAATTTATGTAAACAGAGAGGTAACGAGCTGCGAAATTACCTCGTTTGTCAATAATATGCAAAATATGTACATATCTATGCAGGACCGTAGTAGTAGCGTTGTGTCACCGGAAATGTTATATGGTTCAGACATCAATTAAAATGTTTTCAAGAAATATGATAAGATATAGCGTAAAGATTAGTCAGTCTCAGCATTTACCTGGGTAATTACAAACAATTACATTTTTAACACAAAGTGACAATGATGTGAGAAGGTTCGAAAACAATAATTTGGTTTAGGTTAAGGTGAAAATATTGTTGGTGAATATTTCACCCTCAGGAAAGTTACCTCACTACCTCTAGGGCGGAAGTCTCATTTAAATTTTTGTTTGTTTTTTTTATAAAATGGGAAACGGGAAACTGGAGTGTTAGTTATATATTCATCTGTGGCAATACGTTAAAGTAGCTTAAATAACTAAGACTTAAGCTACTTTTACATTTTGCCACAGATATCATTCACCTACAATCTGTTGCTTTGGGGTAGTATCGCCTTCTTTTTTGTCGAAATGCATGTTTTGCCAAAAAACGCACAATCACCAGTGGGTATATCACCTAACACAACTTTATATCTAACAAATTTGTCATTTTAACAAATCTGGTAACATTTCGTATCATCGTTTACCACTATTAAAAATGGTATTGAACTGATCTTTACCGACTATATTTTTCATTGTTATATGTCAAATATACATTTTGTTAAAATATCTTTAAATTTTAATTACAATTTATATTTATATTATTTACTTATATTTTGTCACTATATATAAAAATTATCACTTGACACAACAACAACAACAAAAATGGCGTATATATCAACAAATTTGTCAATATGGCAGTAACTCAATAGTTACCGACAAATCGACAAATTTGTTAGAAAAGTAGAGTGGTTAGCAATAAATTTATAGACAATACAAATTCGACAAATTTTGTTGAAGAAAATTGCAAATTGGTAATACATGATAGACCCACAGATCTTATTTATGTATAAGACTCGAATCATCAGTACCAGACCTTAAAATAAAAATTGGAACTCCTATTTTTACCAAAATTTTATAGATCTCTGTGATGCGAAGTTTTTTTTCTTCAATTTTTCTTGAAACCTAATTTCCATGCTAAAGCCAGTTCTGCGCAATTGTACGCATACGATTAAAATAAGCTGATGTCCCAACTAATTCATAAATAAAAAATTGTAGACCCTCAGGCAATTTAATCGGTTCTCCTTATTTCTTGTTCATATTTTTGGTATATTTTAGGTCATCAATGTTTCGTTTTTTTTTTTTTTATTATTTTATATTTAAAACCACCACCTGAACTGAACCAAACTATAACAGGTTTTTCGGATAATTTATTGGATAAAGATATCAAACAAAGTATCTGAAGTTAAGAATTGGTTTTTTTTCTTCTCTTCCTTCAATATGTACTTGATGTACTTAATAATGATTAAATCGATAAAAGCGCAAAAGAGATAATTCGTTGATATATTTATGTGTGTGAAATAAATTTTATCTTTCACTTTCAACTTCATCTTCCGATCGGAATTTATTATAAATATTTCCATAAATCTCTGGTATACATTTTTAGTTGCATATACGAGTACACTGCAAGTATGTAACATCATTGTATGTACTGTACGTACATATAGTTTATTGATCATTCTTTACGCTTAGTGGGCAATTTAAAATTTGCAAGACTTGTTCTACTGACACGATAAAGGCGACACAATCTTCATGTTTTCTGGTTAAAGAACACGAAAGATAAATTGTGTATAAGGGCATAAGGCATTATTACACATTATACAAATATTTGCATCACTGGTATAGAGAGGAACAAAAAAAAAAAAAAATAAAAAAATATTTAATTAAATTTCATGCCCACCAGTATCAGCCGGGACACCCACAGGTTGATTAAAAAATCAAATTGAAAGTGCAAGTAAAACACATAATTTGCATATTTATAATGTACACAGAATGTATATCGATGCATAAAGATAGCCTGATCCTGGTTGGAATTTGTTTTTTTTTTTTTTTATTATTTGTTCAAAAAATTACTGGTACAGTCAACCACTCTGTTGATTAATCAGTCGTAGGATTACAAAAATTAGTATTTAAAAAAAAACAATTCGCTTGTGACTGTACAATTTGGGATTTAATTGAAAAAAAGTGCAAAGCCAATTTTACGGATAAAAATTTCGACCAATCGTAACCTATGCAGCTGAAACTCTAACACAGAAAAAGAAAGCGGAAATTCTATGAAAGGAAAATTCTTAGACAATGGAAGCTATAGATTGGGCTACAATGACGAATTCAAAAATTTTGTTCTTAGTAAATGTATTGTCATACAATAGAAGTTAAAAGAAGATAAAAGAAGAGCCGGCAGGCCCAAAAATATATAGACAGATGTCGTGGCCCAACACAGATGTCGTGGCCCACACACAAATGGCCCCGGCAACACAATCTGCATAGAGTTGGTCCAAGACAGAACATTATGAAAAAGGTCAGGGTTCAATGTGGACCGTCGTGTGCCAATAAAAGAAAAAGAAGAAGAATAAAAAGTTAATATCAGTTCAGTTCAGTTCAGTTCTTCATACGAGAGTATTGAAAAAGTCAAGAACCTCTAGTCTAGACCAATTTTTTTCCTCTATGTAGTGGTGATCTTTAATTTTACGATGCCAAATTAATTAACACACGACATTTTGATTTATTTCAGGATGAAACCGAAAAAGCCGTTAAACTTACATCCAGAGAGAGACGTTTCATTAAATTTGCATCGGCTGAATTTGATGGACAATTATATATGACACCACAAGACTTTCTGGATTCCGTTGTGGAACAGGAACCTAGACGTAAATTTTTTTTTCTGGGTTTTTCAGATTTATATTTTTTTTTTAAATTAATTTTAGCACGTCTGAAAAGAAAAACACTTCGAGAATCGGATATTGCTTCTATTAAGGATAATACGCCATCGCTTAAGAAAGGTTCGTCCCAAATGTTTCGAAGTTTACGTGAAAAGGGTGAGTATAATTCGTGAATATTCATTTAATGGAATTATTTATTATTTTTTTCTCTTATGACATTAGGTATTATCTCGTATACAGAATATCTTTTTCTACTGTCCATCTTAACTAGTAAGTATCTAGATTTTTAGTTTTTATCTGAATTACAAAATTTTAATAAAATTCTAATAGTTGGGTGCTATTTTAACAACAAAAAACCGTTTAAACTTCATAAAAGCTATAGAAGGCGATTTCACTGTAAAATTTTGACCTCTATCTACATATTGAATAGTTTTTTTTCTATTTATATCAGAAATTTAATTTGAAAAATGATTAGGAAATTTGGTAATATTTTGATGATATTTTTCTATATTAGATTCCAAAAAGAAAAAAATGTTCAATCGTCTCCTTTAATCAGAAATTTTTCTTTCCAATTTTCAGAACCAAAATCAGGTTTTCAAATTGCATTCAATATGTTCGATACGGATGGAAACCAAAGAGTTGACAAAAATGAATTTCTAGTCGTAAGTAACAAACGTTTTAACTCGGCACAAATAATTAAAAATCAAATCATGACAGATATTAACGTTTCTTATTGTTTCGCTATGTAAATGAGCCTTGAGGAACACTCGTTGAAGTGTTGCGCCAATCGACAATAGTCCGGTATCAATGTCCCGTTCGCTATAGGTGCCGTAATCTATTTTATTGATTTTATTTTTAAAAATTTACCACAAACATGAAATATGATGCCATATTTTTTCTAAAATGGCGACAGAATCCAATATGGGCGCCAAAAAAAAAATTGATATTTACACCATTTTTGAATCAACTAAGTATGTAGACTTAAATGTTTACTGTGTCTGTTCTGGATTTCTAGAATTTTTTTTACAATTGTGACGTCATCAAGAAAACTAAGGTATTTATGAACTGATAGTTGTTTAGTTGGAATGGCGATTTTTTGTACCATTTAGGTAGGAAATTTGTCAACTGACAAAAAGCCGAAAAATACCGGATTGTCCAGGATCCTTCGAGTTCGCCTATATTCGAACAATTCATTTTCAATACAATCAATTTCGGTTCTCATAGCGTACGGGATCAACACTAGCCACCCGACTATTACTTGCCATTTTCAATAAAAACCTTGTTTTCACTTGTAACCAAAATGACGTTGGCATTCCTTTCGATTATTACTGGCGCTAACCTTTCAACTTGCCTCATTACTGCATTCAGTTTTTTTTTTCTTCCGTTAATTGGCTATTAGTTACATTTACGACGTTACAATGAGAAATATTATGTATTTGTCATAACTGTCTATAGCAATTAAAGTTCAAACATTTTTCATAATTTAATTGATTTATTTTTATTAATTTTTTTTTTTTTTTCTTTCAAATTAGCATAGTTTTTTTGTTGCATGACAATATTATTTGAATATATTTTTTTATCAAATATATAGATACGAACCATCCTTGCCGGCTCCATCAGAAAAGATGTCGACGAACATACGAAGCGAATTGTGAGATTTTTTAGTCTTATTTTCTTTTTTCTGTGCAACGAAAAGACACTATAAAATTAACAAAAACAAAACATTTAATGAGGTGGTTTTTCTAACAAAAAAAAAAACAAAAAAAAATTTAATTTGGCGTGTGTCGTTCTTTTTAAAGTCATTAAATCATTTCTCTTATGTATGTTTTGTGTGTGTTAAAGCTTCCACTTCACTACCAGGGGCCCCCATACTAATCTATAAATCATGAGCTTGTTTTTGGTGGTGTTTTTACATTTTATCGCTAAAATGTGTGTACATTTGATCTAACATTTTTTTTTTTTTTTTATTATTGTGCGTATTTCATTTCGTTTGATATTAAATTATTTCGAATTGAAATAATTACTAACTATTTTTTTTTTTTTTTGTTTATCAAATGATACACCTACACATTTATACAGGCTGATTCAATTTATTTATTGGAAAATCTATTAATTTAGTCTACTTTGGCCATTGTTTTTTACGTACATATCGTCTATGATCTATGAAGCACAAAACCAGAGCCCTTCTATGGGATCGGTACAAATACAATTCGAGGCAAACTGAAAAATGAGGAAGAAGAGAGAAATGGAATGAACTTCCTAAGCTAAGGCAATCCAAAATTTTACTGGGGAATTACAACCGAAAGAGGTATGAAGCTAGTATAAGAATTAGCAAAAACAGACTTAGAATGGTGACGGGATTCCTGACAGGCCATTTCAGGCTTAACGGACAAGAAAGAAGAAAGAAGTTGGGTCTGGAAGAAATCGGCACGTGAAGGTTTTGTGAAGAAAAAGATGAAACCCCAATACATCTCATCACGGAATGTGGAGCACTCACCCACAAAAGAAGAGATCACCTGGAGGAGTACTGCCTAGCCGAGAGGGACCTTCCATCCCTAAAATCCACTCAAGATCCTAAAATTCTTAAAGGAAACTGGACTTGAGGAGGAGTGGCTCCATGAAGATAGAAGTAAGAAGGGGGGCACAATAGATATCTAAATAGGTCGAGGCGCATCAATCACCCCCAACCCAATACTCAATGTAGCACAAAAAGTCATTATCTCCACTTTTGTCGAAAACTCGTTTTTTTTTACATTTTCCTATGTAATTTTCAATTATCTATGCATTGTAGAAGATGATATTTTTCTATCTTTATTACTTACGCATTGACTGCAATATTTTAGTTGTATACAAATTTCCTCATATCTCGAAAACATGAAAATGTACATAGATAGAATTGTTCTACAATTCTACGTAGACGATATTATAGAGATAAGACAAAGGCGAGCGAACATTGTTTGTACTTAAAACTAATACATTTTTAGCCAGCCTACAATATGGAATAAAGAGTTTCAGTCATAAATGTAGCCATAATGATAGCTATTTTCATTGATGCACTATGTTAAGCTGATCAGACGTCCTCCTTTGCGTAGGATTGTCCTCCTTTTGTCAACTTTATCTTCCCCCAAAAATTGGGCGCTCCTTTGGAGAAAATTATCCTTTCAGCTAATTTAATTAAATATTAAAAAAAAACAGATTTAGGCCGGTCGTCCACTGCATGCGTTTTTGTACGAATTGCGTTCGTCAGAAATGTGACGAACCAGTTCGTCACAATTCGCATATGTTGGTATCGTCTACTGAATGCGTTTTCGTCCGAATAATTTTTGTGATTTTGACAGATTAACAGAAAATTTTATTAAATTAATTATTTGGTAAGTGAAATTTTATTGAATATACTGTAAAAATAATTAAATATCAAAATGGATCACAGTTGTGATGGAAACGTATGAAAACGCACAAATTGTATCGCATACAGTGGACAATGCTTAATACATATCAGTGTGTTTGGATCATTTGCATATATTCGTCACATTTCTGATGAACGCAATTCGTATGAAAACGCATGCGGTGGACGACCAGCCTTAATGTGTCTGACACAATACACATCTTAACTAATTTTTAAAACCATTTATTTGATGCCAACGCATTCCTTGGTTTAGTACATCATAATATTGTCTATATTTGCTCATTAGTTCAAATGTGAATAACAAACTGAACTAAATGTGATCAAATACAGTATATGGACACTGGACTTGGTACTACAAGGTAAAATATTCACAAAAATCCGTCTAACTTAGTCAATTTTTATCCGATTTGGCTGAAATTTTGCACAAACATGCACCATAATATTTGCAACAAGACTAAGTTAGACGCATTTTTGTGTAAAATTCAGAAAAATATATATCGACCCAAGTTTAGTGTCCATATACTGTAAAGTATAACTAACTAAATATATTTTTTTCGATTTGTTTTCCTTTGTCCTCCTTTTACAGAATCTGGTCAGCTTAGCTTTATGTTGGTAGATATAATTTGATTGAAAACTACAAAAGCGTGGCTCATTTTGAAAACTCCCATTTTTTTTATCGTTTTGAGTGAATTTGCTTATCGTCATTTTAATTATTAAGGCCTCTACTACAAATATGTTATTCTCTTGACACTACTACCCCCCCCCCCTATAAAATTTACTACTACAAAAAAATTCAAGTTTCTAGAAACTCAATTAGAATTTTTCTGTTCAAATTAAATGGAGTTTGTGTATCATCGAATCATTCTAATAATTCTTTATAACTCTTTTGTGTTACTCTCTTTCGCGCTTAACATGGTTCCAAAAAGTCTCAGAATTCTCAGAACATTGCCAGTAAATTTTAACTCCCTTTTTATGTGGTGTTTTTTTAAATTACCGAAAAAATAGGTAAGTAGGGTTTTTGATTTGAAATTTTTGCATTTTTTTTTTAACATAAAAAATTTTTGGAAAAAATTAACCCTTTGTTGCATTTATTTCAAAGAAATTAAAAATATTTTTAAAAAACAATTTTTTAAAAAAAAATATCTTGCAATGTAAAGGAGAAGGAGATTCGTCCCTGCTAAAATCGTTTATTTAAATTAATGTGTAGGGTTTCGAATAATCGCACACACCTTATAGAATTGTTACTAACAATTTTGTTGTCGTCCTATTTTTATTTTTTTTTATTTGCCAACAAAAAAACCACTCCACCCCCGTTTTTTTTTATGTTATTTAAGTTGATTTTTGTTTCCCCAGTTACTATCTTTACTATCAACTGAAGAGCAGGCAAAAAATTTGCTCCGGAATAATTCGATTCGTTCGAAGAGCGATAGAAGTTTTGTAAGTTCGTTATGTATAAGATCATAGATTCGAGCTTAAAAGATTGAGAGTGGCTTATATATTGATTGGTGATGTTTTTTTTTTCTGATGTAACATTTGCATTATCCATATACAATTAGATTTTGCTTATGTTTTGACTTTTAGCTTTTTTACAGTTTTTGTTTTCTGGTATTAACACGTTGGCTGTCACCATATATAGAAATAAAGTAATTACCAAGTGCCATACTGAATTGAAAGATTAGACCTTTCCTGAGCTGCCACTGAAGAAACAAACAAACAAATGTATAATAAACTAGAATTTAGTATGCATTTGACCCGGTGGTGGTGGACGCGTCATCATAATAATATGTAGATGTAACATGTGACCCACCGGTGGGTCATATGGCAGCCAACGTGTTAAAGATCTCCGATAGATACATTTGTTTGTGTTTTGTGAAATTGGGACACAACCAATACACCAGTATATGATCCTACGTAGCTTTTTTTCAAAAAAAAAATCCAAAAAATTAAAAAAAAAAAAATCAAAGAGATAGGTAGAAAAAAATGGGTGATCTACTAAACCTACTAGGGTTAATTGCACTTTAAAATCGGATCTAACCAGATTAAGCGTTGGTACAATATTTAAATTGATCCCTGTAGACAACCCTTAAAATTTAATACTTCATGAATCACCCTGTAGACACTATAAGGTAGATTTATTTTTTTTGGTTTCTTATTATTATTATTTCATTTTTATTATTCATTATTTTTCATTTATTTGTTAATATCATAAATATTGAAATATTAGTCAAGTAGATTTTGTCATTTAGATGGAGAAAATTTTTATTGGCGCCTGGAAGGATAAACGAGGTATTGGCATTGATGAGGTAAGTTTCAAATAAACTCAAAGTACACCCCCCCTCCCGGGAATTCTTGTAATCGTTTTTTGTTTTTGTTTTAAATAGGAAGTCGATGACGAGGATGGTCTCCAGAGAAAGCACAAAGTCGATACAACACTACAAGTTCATTTCTTTGGCAAGAAAGGCACACAAGATTTACATTACGAAGGTTTCTACAAATTTATGGACAATCTTCAAACGGAAGTTTTAGAATTGGAATTTTATGAATTTTCTAAAGGCAACAAGGCAATTACGGAAGTGGATTTTGCCAAAATATTGCTACGCTATACATATTTGGTAAGTTCTTCTGAATCAGATTTATATAATGAACTACACGCCCCAATCCTCCATAAAATCTCTGCGCACAAAAATAAATGGAAAAAAGTACTAAATAAATGAGATTAGTAGGAACTCCATTAAAAAAAAAAAGATTTTACATCAGTCGTACAGGTAATTCGCCTAATTGATAAATTAAACACCTCCATCCCCCCTTCCTCCGAGAAAACAAACTTTCTAGAAGTATGACAATATAAAATCGACCAATCTGTGTAGATGAAATCCAACCTTTTCAAAATTATATTTCAATTCCGGCCGTGGTTCGAATTCGCCCTCACCAAATAACACCAAATAAAATTCACTCCTATATAAACATAATTGTGGAGAATTAATTAACAATCCTAGAGCGAAGACGTGTTGTAGCTTACAAAAAAAAAAAGTTTGTATTTTCATTTTCTGATATAATAAATAATAAACATTTTTTGAGGTGCTGCCAAGAAAATTATATAATCCCTCTCAACATATTTTCTATTTGATTTGGAATTCTAAATACATACAGAAATGTGTTGAATTTCTAATTTATCAAAGAAATAAATCACGCACTGTGTGTTTGAAATGAGTGAAATGAAAATTGAACATTTAGTTTTACAACAAATGAACAATTTTCTTAGACACATCGAACTTCGCACAGAGGATTAATTTTTTGGAAATAGATTTAGTTTCAATAAAAAAAACAAAATTGTTTGTGTAACAAAAAATTTGAATAGATTGTATGTTAGGGTTGTCATTTCATCCCAAAAATTCGGCTCCTTAGTGACAATTTGTCGTCGAACAAATAAATATCCAGTGACTCCCAGCGTTCCACATTATTAAACAGCACTGCAACAGCAGAAATCTTTAAAGAATATTCGACGATCGATGTTAAAAAGCAACACCGGACGTATTTCCTCCCCTTCCTACTGAATGAAAATCTTCAAGATCCATGAAGGAGTTGCTTTCATATGCACCCAACATTAACCACTTACGGGTCCATAGCTATCCCACATTTATGTCCTATGTCGAACCTCTATTGGTAAGAGTTGGAGAGTCACAGTTGTTGCGCCTTGATACATCTTCTAGATCTCTTATGATGTATTCATCTAGTATCCTATGCCTTCTCCTAGCTAAGGCGGGGCAGTGGCATAGTAGGTACTCTAACGATTCCTTAGTACCCCGTTCCTGACAGTTTCTACACTTTTCATCGGTAATTAAGTCGATCTTATTTGCACGTTCCTTTGTCAGACAGTGTCCCATCCTTATGTTAACTACCATTCTGCATTGGGTTCTGGTCAGTTTTAATATTCATTAGTCTTTCTTATATCATATTCTTTCCCATCTTTGTTTCGCGAAGTTGTTACATCCTATCGTGCAGAAGCATTATGACGCTTTGAATTGGAAGGAGGTACGTTTTCCTCTTTATCGGAATTTAACTTAGCCTCTTTCATATTTTTTAGGACACCGATGAATATGACATGTACTTAGATCGCCTTTTAGACCGCGTTAAGGATGAACAAGGTGTAACATTCAAGGAGTTTCGAGATTTTTGTCAATTCCTTAATAATTTGGAGGACTTTAGTATTGCAATGCGAATGTATACATTGGCTGATCATCCAATATCTAAAGGTAAAATTAATTGATGTTCTACGTTCCACTAACTTTTTATCTGACACATGCACACCTTTTTTCAGATGAATTCTCACGAGCCGTTAAAATTTGCACCGGTCTTACACTAACAAATCATCTGATCGATACGGTTTTTGCAATATTTGACGAGGATGGCGACGGCCTACTATCGTACAAAGAATTTATAGCCATAATGAAGGATCGTCTTCATCGTGGATTTAAGGTAAGTGTAAGTTTGAGGTATCCGGATATAGCACTGTGGTGGTACTCGTTTAAATTTGTGTTCGAATTGTGCAAAAACATTCAATGGGAACATTCAATTTATGAGTCACCATTTTGATCATAGTTTTCTTGCGACTGAATTTTTAAAGATTGGACAATCAAAATCAAATTTCACAAGTTTTTAAGCGGTCACAAGATTTTTCGTATTTCTGAATGTTGCTAACAATTTATTGTTTACAGTCAATTGGTAAATCGGAAGGATTGGAAGCATTCAAGCACTGCCTTAAGCAAGAAATGAAATCGAATGTGTAATGATTTTTGTATGTGCCACAACAACCACCAAACCAAATCTCCTCTAAAAACTATGATCTATCTCTGCATTTCTACAAATATTTATTATTATTTTTTTATTTTTTTATTTTTTTTGAATTATTTATTCAATCTACCTATACGTACACAATATATCTTCCTACATATACATACATACACACATGCATACATTTGTTGTTAAATAAGAATTTGTTCTCTTAATTGTATTTAAAAATAAATTATATTTTTTGTTATTTACTATTAAATGTTACTGTGCTTGAATACAATTTGGCATTATAATGATTACGAACTGTGTCGTTTTAATCGCGATCAGAATTATTCCCATCCCATACAGAGGTCCTCCATGTCGCTATCGAGACACCGAATTTGTGCATCTAATCGAATTGAACTCAACATTAACATTATACAAATGCAATCGAAAGTCATATATTTAGTAATGATTCATATTTGGATGGCGGAAGTTGCCAACATATTACTCTAGGGTACATCGAAAGTTATCCGAAATAATCACGTTTAGACACAAATATTAGCAAACGATTCGTTGGTATGGTGCGGCATACAGATGAACAGATATCGATAGTCGCTTCCTCAAGGATGGAATGATCTCAAAAACGTAGCCAGCACTTCACCGCTTAGATTTTGGCATTATTGCTTATTAGAAGAGTTGCAACTACCAACGTCATTAATTCAAAGTTAATCTCAATCAAATCCGATACTTTTTTGGGAAGAAAGGCGAAACGTAACTTTGGTAACAATTCGTATAATCAGAAGGGGTTACAATTTTGAAGAAAAGACACTCTCTCTCTCTCTGAAAATCAACCATCTTGTAAATTTGCATAGATATCAACTCATAGTTAGTTAGTAGTGGTGGCGACCTTGCGCCTCGCAGAGACCATTTAAGGTCCATAGCGTTACCACTTGCAGTTGCTTAAGTCGCCCCTACTACGGTTGCGGTTTGAGAATTGTACTCCTCGCGTTCGGAGTTTTTACCAATGCGTGCGCGTTTGTCTTAAATGATGTACAGAAGAGTTTCGCTCAATTTAATTATAGAGGCCTAGGAACTAGAGGATTTTTAGGAAAGAAACAGGCAAAACTACATAATTGAATTTTATTCTTAAAATCAACGATTTGACTACAAAAATATTACAAAAAAAGAACTTTTTTACATCTAAATTATATTTAACTTTTTGTTAATTTTAACGGCATTACGTTTCGATGGAGTCCATCGCAAATACATTGGATCCACCATCAATTTCGGTCGCTTAAATTGTGGCAACAACAAATGCTCATTAACCGTTTTCGACGTAACACATATGACATGCTGTCCCTTCCAATATTTCACCATTTTCATACTCTGCAACGTATAAATAATGTCCTCCTGTGTGATACAACTGATTTCGCTTAATTCTCGTATTGACTGTGTGGTCGTACGGCATTCCTTCATCAATTCCAATAACGTAAATGCCCAATAGCTGCGATAGCTCAATCGACCCAAATCCGATAACGGTTTCTCTGGACTACCCACAATACATTCACGTCTGGACAACTCATAACTAAAGGCTATCAAAAATTTCCCATATCCCTTACGTTGGTATGGTGGCAATATTAGAATGCAGGCCACATTATTATTGTCCGGTGATTCTTTTTCTTTGGAAAAGTATCCAACGATATGATAGCCTCGTCGATCGATTTCACATAGAACATAGAAATAGAATGGTTCAACGTCATAGTATAGGGTTTTGTGGTCCAAAAATAGTTTAGCCATCAGACATAAAGTTTGACAGTAGATTTTGTGATCGTAACCATCAATTTCGAATACTGAGATTGTTCCTTTGCGATAAATTTCATTCCCTGGCGGATGACGTTGTGTGCATTCTGTCTGTGTGCAAAATAGAAAAATATTGTTGAGAGACTCGGAACAAAAAAAAAATCCCTACTCACCTGATGATATCGCATGGTTCGCTCCAATTTCATGTACTTCAAACAAAATTCACAAACATACAACGTTCCAACTTTGCCATATTCTTCTGGATATGGTGAAAAATACCAAGTGTCAATCTCAAATTTGCCAATTCGCAGCTTATCAATATATTTGACTTTTGTGATTGCCTCGTGCTCCTTCTCCAGTGCTGCCGTTGTCGGATCCATTTCGGCATACGTCTTCTGGACATGATTTATTTCGTCATGTCTTCGTTTTTGATTTCTTGTTATTTTACGATCCGAACTGTCCTCCACTATGACCGGTTCAATTATTGTGGATGGTGTTTCATTGACGACTACATTAATTGGACGTGGTGGGTCATGAGCTTTTGTTGATGATAGTGAATGTAGGATACGGGACCGGGTCACCCATTGATCTAGTCGACGATTCAGACCCACATAATGAACATAGTATTCGTAAACGCCTGTGCCACAGTATCGAGCCTGAATTATTTGTGCCGGATGTGTTGAGTCATCGGATCGTTTGGTTAAGTATATTTCTCCAATAATAACGCCATCGTGATTTTGTTGTGGTTGATTTTCGGTGGAATTTATTTTATCTTTGTTTGTGTCAGCCATTTGGATGTTTCTTTAGTTTGGGTTTGCTGTTGAAATGAATAAATTTAGCTAATATGTGGATATTGTCAAGGTCAAGCGTCATTTGAGCAATAAAAAAGCCGGTCCCATGCGTATTTTATTAAAACAACCAAAAAAACGATTTAAAAAATAAAAGAAAGTTAAATAATTAACCACTTTTTTATCCTTTCATGTTATGCCATAATAAATTTCCAATATTGTTACAATGGGGGCATGAAGGGGGTGCTATTTCAAAATGTTACACAATATGAAGAAAAAAATTAACATCACTATTATCGCTGAAATAGCTCATGCGAACACTAAATCTAAATTCAATTACCACATTAATAATAAGTAATTACTTAATTGTTGTAAATTACCTCTTTGAAATTAAATATAAGGCCGAAAAATTACTTTTTATCTACGCAAAAAAAAAAGATTGTATGGCTTGTGTGGATGTCAAATTTGTTATTGTTTTTGCGTCATTGAAGATAGGGGGTTTTTAACGTTAAAATTGTATTTAGTGCTGCCATAACAACAAATTTTTAGTTAGATTTGGTGGCGACATTCTCACATGAAATTATTGTGTTAAACGTTTTTTGGACCAACTGGGCGTTGAAGTTGTTGTTGGATTGCGGTGAACGTACTCACTGAATATTTTCACATTCATTTCACACCATATTTTCACACAAAAAGCTACAAAACCAGAATGTGTCAAAATAAAAATAATAAAAAAAGAATTTTTTACGCAGATATAAAAATAAAAAAAAATATTTTATCAACAAAATATATATAAAGAAATAGTAATTATTATGTGAGTTATTCCTATTGTGTTTAAATTATTAATTACTAAAATGTGTAAGGAACTAATAATATTGCTGGTGGTGCTGATTTGTGACAACGGGATTGCGTCAGCTAAAGATAAGGTTAATGATATTTTGGTGCTAATATATGTTGCTAATTGGCTACTATAATTTAACTATGTGAATTAAGCGGCAAATCGACGATTAAGTAATGTAAAAAAAAATATAAACATTTTCAGGACTGTACCGAACTGGCACGAGACGATGAGACGCTATTAGTTTTTTCAACATTAGGGGGCGGATTAACAGCTGTTGATCCCATAACAAGTGAAGTGCGTTGGAGCATAGACGACGGTAATATACATTTTTAATATGCTGGACAAACGTAATTTTAATTTCTTAAATTTTAATGTAATTTAGAACCAGCAATAAAAACGCCACTTCATAATGATTTGCCTGTACCACAATACTTACCCGATCCACGGGATGGAAGTCTATATCAATTGGGAAAAATGGGTGGCCTAAAAAAACTTCCGTATACAATACCACAATTGGTTGCAAGTGCACCGTGTCGGTCTAGCGATGGTATTTTATATTCGGGCAAAAAGAGCGATACATGGTTTTTGATTGATCCAAAGACTGGACAACGAGAGGAAGTTTTAGGTTTATTTAGTTTCTCCAATTTTGGGGAATGTTAAATTAAAATTAATTGTTAATATATATAAAAAAAAATTAAATAGGTTTTGGTAGTCCATCTCAGCACAAAGATTCAATTGGTTGGGCAACATCGCGGGCAATGTATTTGGGTCGAACACAATACACTGTTCTCATGTACGACAGTATGTCCGATAAGAAAAATACAAAACCATGGAATGTTACATTTTTTGATTACTCTTCACATACTATGGCACCGGAAGTCTCTAAGGAATATGGTATTTTGTGTTGTTTTCTTAAAATAATAGACAAATAAATTACAAATTCCGTATGTAGAATGGCTGCATTTATCGGCAAGTGGAAGTGGCTTGACTGTAACATTGGACCGAATCAAAGGTACTTTTATGTGGCAACTGGAATTGTC
The DNA here is from genome assembly GCA_026745375.1 of Platyura marginata. Classification (NCBI taxonomy): domain Eukaryota; kingdom Metazoa; phylum Arthropoda; class Insecta; order Diptera; family Keroplatidae; genus Platyura; species Platyura marginata. The sequence goes on from JANSTT010005492.1 coordinate 18,039, forward strand.
CAGTCCCGTTGTAGCAACATTTATACTTGCATCGGAAGGATTGCTTAGTGTACCATTTACAACTGTGTCCGATGACACATTAAAAAGTATCGTCGAATTTGCTAGGGATGGACAGAAGAGTGACATCAAACTATTGTAAGTATTTACGCTGTGTTAGTATCCTGTACAATTTTGACCATGCCTTGAATATCTGGGAAAAAATGTTGTGCTAGTTAGTTAGTAGTGATGGCGATCTTTGCGCCTTTAGGGTCCAAAGCGTTACTACTTGCAGTTGCCTATGTCGCCCTTACTACGGTTGCGATTTGAGAATTGTGGTCCTCGAGGTCGAGTGCACTTGTCTCCACTGCGAATCTTATGAGGTTCCTCATGTTACATGTCGAGGTCGCTCTTAGATTGTGTAAAAAGCAGTCTCCTATCGTTCTGTGCGGGGCAGGAACGGAGGAGATGCTCTAGTGTTTCTTTCATTCCGGGTTCTTGGCAGTGCCTACACAGAATCCTGCATGTATGCTTTCCCGTGGGACAATGACCAGTGTAGATGCCTACTGCAGTTCTACACTGTGTTCTGCTACGTTTGAGTGAGTTTTTTGTTTTCTTCAGGCCGTAGTTTCCCCACAAGGTTTTTGTGGTTTTACAAGACTCTAGCTTGTCCCACCTTTCCTTAGCGATGTTTTGCTTTTACGATTCTGAAGCTTGCTAACTAGTAATAACTTTAAAAATAGCCTTACTGTCATAGTATTAATCTCCCACCCCATAAACTATCGCCTGTTTGATAGCCAATATGGTTTTCCTTTTAAATAACATTTTTGTTTTGTTCATAAATTCAAAGTGGAGGAGTCCGTGGATTTTTTGGCTCACTTTTTAATTTTTATTTTTTATCTTTTAGCCAAACATTATACGTTGGCGAGCACACAAATGGACTATACGCCATTCCATCGTTAGTTGATAAAAATGTCGGAACAATATCATCAGATCCGCCATTAAAATTGCTCGATGGTCCAACAACGAATACCGATCAGAATCAAAATTTGGTTTATCTCAATACACTGCTACAGAAGAACGGTGACAGCACCGAAGATAATAATGTCATCGTATTGGGCCATTATCAAATGCCTAAGATCAAAGATGATATGGAATTGTCGATTGTGCCAACTGTATCGAAAAATTTGGACAATCGTGAATTGGCCACACAGCGTGAGTTTAAAATGTTGAACATCAACAAGAATGGTGCAAATGATTTTGTTATTGTACCCCAGAAGACCAATTCGATTGATGTACCGAACGATAATGAAGATGTGCCCCGGTTAAATCGAACCATCATCAATCCAAAGGAATTTATTGCCAACTTTTACTATCGATCAAAATCATGGCTTAACGATCAAGAGAGTCAAATTCTGAAATTGCTGCTGATCATTTTGATGGGAATGATCATCGCAATGTTTTGGTATATGCGAAATACCGTTCGAGAACTTCGTCTTAGTCAGAGTGGTTCGAACACTAGCAGTACGCATCGGGCTAGTGGAAGTTTTCAGGAGCTAGTCGATCTTGGTGAGGGTGAGGTGAAAATTGGCAAAATTACATTTAACAGCAATGAGGTACTGGGCAAAGGGTGCGAAGGGACGTTTGTGTTTAAGGGAACATTTGAAAAACGTCAAGTGGCCGTCAAACGTTTGTTGCCCGAATGTTTTACGTTAGCCGATCGTGAGGTGTCACTGTTGCGCGAGAGTGATGCGCACGAAAATGTCGTTCGATACTTTTGCACCGAACAAGATCGTCAATTTAAGTATATTGCCGTTGAGCTGTGTGCGGCCACATTGCAGGATTATGTTGAAAGCAAAGACAGTATGGAATTGCAAGGACAAATTTTAATTTTAGATGTACTGAAACAGGCAACTAGTGGCCTGGCACATTTGCATTCCTTAAATATTGGTATTGGTCAACAATTAATTTATTTCGATTTTGATTTTTTGTGTTTAATTTTCCCATTTCCCTTTAGTGCACCGAGATATTAAACCACAAAATGTTCTACTATCTCTACCCAATGCTCACAAATCCGTTCGAACAATGATTTCCGATTTTGGTTTATGTAAAAAATTGAATTTCGGTCGTCATAGTTTTTCCCGACGTTCCGGTATCACTGGTACAGATGGTTGGATTGCACCTGAAATGATAAAGGGACAACGAACAGTAAGTTTTCGGCTCTATAAAAAACAACTCCCTTCTAACACACACACATACACATATTTCAGACAACTTCAGTAGATATTTTTTCATTAGGCTGTGTATTCTACTATGTAATTTCAAATGGAGGACATCCATTTGGTGATCCTGTTAAACGACAATTAAATATACTTTCCCATGAGTATGACTTAAAGATGTTCAAATGTGACAATAAAGATAATTTTAAGGTAAGATGATCATGATGATGATGATGATTAATCCGATTAGTTTGTGAATTTTTCCGTTAATTTTCTCCGGATTAGATACTTGCTGAAGAACTGATTACGGCGATGATTAGTAAAAATTCAATTCGAAGACCACCGGCCAAAGTTGTTTTGAATCATCCAATGTTTTGGAATGAGGAGAAAATGTTAGGCTTCTTACAGGTATGATTCATAATGATAAGCAAACAAATAAATCCTTGAAAAAAACTGCCCAATTCTTCCATAAAAAGGCCCTCCATCATGTTCGACAAAACCATTGACAGACTGAAGCATTGCCATGGCGCGGCCTTCAATTCATTGTGTGAAATTCGCGTAAGGAAGGATGTAGTCGCTTGAGCAACAACATTAAGAGATTATTAAGACCCCAGAGAGAGAGATAATAAGATAATGTAGGGGATACTGAAATGTTCAACGATGCACCAGATTCTCTCATACTAAATTTTATCGACTAAGTGTCTTGTTGGCCTCATCATCGAATATTTTAAGTTTCCTCTGGGCCACCGTGCAAAGCGAATATTAAAGAAAAAATATTTTTTTCCATAATAAACGAATTTTTCTCTCTTTTAACATTGGCAATGACTGAAGTAATAAAACTAACGACCAAAAACCAGGCAGAAGAGAGAAGATACCGTACTGAACTGTACGAGTTCCTCAAAATCCCATTTATTTTACCTTTCTGGAGTCCAGCATGTTCCAAACGTTTAATTTCTCTATAGAAGAAAAAATATTTAATTTTTTCTACATTTTTTGGACAGGATGTTAGTGATCGTGTTGAAAAATCGGATTATCTATCGGAACCATTACGAATGCTAGAGAAAAATGGCAAATTTATCGTCAAAAATGATTGGAATTTACATTTAGACGAATGCATAACATTAGACTTACGAAAATATCGTGGCTATCATGGCAACAGTGTACGAGATCTTTTGCGAGCCGTTCGAAATAAGGTAAATTTAGGAGGGATCCAATTTTTTTCACATATAAATCTCTTAATTATATTGGCAGAAACATCATTATCATGAATTAACGATTGAAATGCAAACAATACTCGGTGCTGTACCAGTAGACTTCACACGTTATTGGATAGAGAAATTTCCACATTTTTTATCGCATAGTTTTCATGCGCTCGAACAATGTTCAATGGAAAATTCCTTCAAATCATACTACAGCCAACTGTATACATTCAATAAACCCGACTATTTCTATATGGCAACCGAAGAGTTTCTACCGTACGAACGAGATAGTCCGAAAAAATATCATGCCCGTGACAATCGACAGAAATTTACGGAACGCAAAGGTCAAGCACCGGATGTGGATCAATCAATTAACGGTAACAGTGAAACTGTGACCAAACCACCAAATCGTAAAGGAATGTACAATTTTCATAAAGCCGGTGAAAATGAGACGGCCGAAAATGGTTTGATATATCGCAAGAATAATTTTAAGAAACGAAAAGAAAATATTCAAGAAAATTTTAAATGGACATTGCCAAACAATAACTAAGAAACGATGTGGCTGTAATTTCAATTTAAAAAAAAATCTAATTTTTTCGGATATTTATACAACAACAACAACAAATACGATTACGTATTTTTTTCAATTTATTTTAATCTTAAAGTTTTTGCACTTATCTGTGATATATGTATGTATATGTAGTACTTTTATGTTATGTTGGTGTGAATGTCAAATAATTATGTCTTAACACAAAAAAAGGGGAGATAAAACTTTTTTTTTATACATAAAGTAAGTAAAATGATTAAATGTTAATTACAAATTTATTTTTAAGAATAAAAAGATTACGATTTTAATAATTTTTTACTGTTTCAAGATGTCTGCCTTTGCAGTGCAAAAAGAGCTGTGCATAAGTGACAAAAATTCGGGATCCATTATCGAAAGCGAACATTTTGTTTGACCACTCTCAATTGGTGGTTTGTCGAGTGTTCAAAATCTTGCGTTTATCGCCGCTCAATTCGCACTATCCCATTGAACTCAGGAATATCAAAATCGTCTTCGTTGAATTGACTCTCAGACATTTCCTTAGGTGGTGGCAGATCCCGTATTTGGGCTTGGTTACCTTGAAAAGGACGTGTTGAATTTTTTTCCTCTGCGGTTTATGACTTCGTTATAGCCGTCTTTAATTTCAACTGACTTTTCCCATCCGGTTGATGATCGCCACTGAGTTGGCTCCATCCCA
>JANSTT010005503.1:0-29092 GCA_026745375.1 Platyura marginata
AAAATGATGATACTTTAGACTCTAAAGTATCATCATTTTAAATATTAAGAACATTTTTCAGTCTAAGTACAACAAGATTTATCAAAGGTAATATTTCAGATAAAGATCTACAAGAATATTCTTCAATAATAATAAATTGATGAGAAACTGCTGATCAAATAGAAAATCGCCTGCCGATATGCAATGGCAAAAATATATACAATATGCGAATAAGCTTTTCTTAATTTGTAGAGACAGTGGGACAGAAATAAAAGTGTATATTATGAATAAAACATGTAAAATTTATCAAGAAATTCTCTAATCCTACAACATTCCTATATAGCGGTACTAAATCTTTGAGAAATTTCAGAACGATATCTCAAGGATTTGTCAGGTAACAAATATCCAAACTTCTTATTGTCTGATATAGCATGTAAATTTAATTTAAATTTTTCGCTGTAATTTTGGAACCTTAAAGGTACTAAATCTAATATATTGGTACTAAATAGTACTAAATGGGTACTAAATCTATTTATCAACTTGATCGGAAACATTTGTCCGATGGGGTGATTGACGCCGATTAATTTTGGCTAATATAATTAGACTAAAATAGCAACCGTAAAGCTAACACATACAATTCCAAGATTCACCTATTTGGCATCTTCCGTGCTTAATCCAGCTGATTCAAATATTGCAACTGAATTATAAAAAACCGAATTTAAGAACACCCAATAATCATTGCAATTAACATTACATACTGCGTTGATTCCTGACATTTGATGACCACCTTGTAATGCACTGGTAAAAGTAATGTAGGATCTGCTAAAACAGACCATAAAGTTCTATTTTCTCTCTCCTGAGTGGCTTAATTTTTCACAATTAAGGTAGTATTGCCTCTACGTAGACGTTTCAATTCTAAAAATTTTAATAATTAATCAAAAATTTAGTAATTAATTTATTAAATTTACCATCTATAGCCTTTTCCTTCTCTTCGCAAATAACACATATACTTTCGGGAAACCAAGGATATCAGTACATTAGTTAGTTAGTTATAAAGTAGAATGCCGTTATATCCGCTCAAATTCCCATAGCAAATAAATCGAATTAGCACCCTTAACATGCACACTCTTTCCTACGCATTATTTCAAAAATGATAAGACCATCTAAAGCTAAAGCAAACTTATTATTATACTTGCACCGAACAATATTGAATCCGATTTTTACAAATTTAATTTAAATTCTAGCAAAACATTTTCGATTTCAAAATCTATCGCGTGCTCAAAATAACGACCTTTCTGCCAGGCTCGTATATTGGCAGTATAAGTAATTAGGATTAAAATAAAACGCACAAAAACTATTTTTAAAATATATTATTTTATAAATTCAATTAGCTCCTCAAACTAACATAACTTAAAATAGAAAATAGGAATCTATTCATTTTCTTTTAAAATACATCACATCTATTTTTTCTTAAATCGTAATTCCCGTGGCGTAAAAAAGTACACGCCTGCCCGATCACCCGGAAGTTTGTATTGTATAACAGGATTCTGATATCGTCTATATTCTGGAGGTAATAGTTCACTATCTGTATTTATTGCCGGAAGTGGATATTTATAATTAACTAAAATGTCTTTGTTCAACGGAATCGGTTGTTTCGGATAGAATCGATTTGGCGGCTGTAAATGTTGCGATCCTCGTTGATTACCAATATCTATAAATTCACTATCCGGATTGATTGGTGGACGTGGATATTTATAATTGACAGCGGTATCATTTGTTAAACTATATTCCTGTTGATTTTCGGAATTTCGATTAAGTTGCTGTCGTATTGAATCGATTTGTTTTTGATAGTAGTTTTGGTTTTGTGGTTGGTTTTTATTGTTCGAATAAAAGTTACCGGCGGACACTGTTTCCGGTGGTTTATAGTAGTATTCATTGTATTGAGGATTATTTCGATCATATGAATCATATCCACCTGGATATGGTAATGATCGATAATTATTACCTTCTATTTGAACGTTTATTTCCTTCGGATGAATTTCACGGAATTCTTGTTTTTCAATTGTAATCCATGGTTTTGTTGTGTATTCACGACTTTTTACTAATTGTAGGGATGGTTCCAAATTGCCACTGTACGGTTTGTCATAATCATAGATCGGTACATTTTTTGGGGTATTCTGTCTAACATTTTCTTTTGCTGGTAAATCGTACGGTAAATATTGTAAATTTGGTCTTTTCGGAAAGAAATTTCGTGCTGCTGTTGCTCTATTTGAAGCTACAATTGGTCGATTTGCATTTAGATTACTCAATGTTGTTGGGTAATAATCCGATGGTGGTTCAGTTGATGATTGCGAAACCGCTTTAAAACCATTGTCCGAATTTAATAATTCACTATACTGAACCATCGGTTTAAATGGTGTTGTATCAAATTCTAGTGGTGGTGCAAATTCTTTTTTACTATCAACATCGGATGCATCAAAGGAATATTCATACACAGCTTTGGTTTTTGGAATACGAGGTTGTTTGTTATTGGAATACGTTTGAGTCTTGTAGTATTGTAAGGTTTGACGAATGTTTTCCACTTCTTTGTCAAACAATTGATATGGTCTGGATACTAGTGGACGTTCGCCTGGTAGCACATTATTTGATATGCCATTCGGTGTAATTTCGGGTTTCGGCGTAATGTAAACGTACTTTTCATAATCAAATGGTTTGGCCGGTAAGTACACATTGTTCGGTCTTTTTAGTTGCTTCTGTGGTCTAGGTTGGGCAGCAACTGATTGCTTAAAAATTGGTTTTTGCACAGATGCCACACTGAATGGTCGAACTGTTATTTGTTCTTCGACAAAATGTTGGACATTTTTTGGACTATTTTTAGAATCGAAATATTCAAAATAAATGGGATTGCCGTTATTAGTTTTCGGTTGATTATTTGGCGAATTCTCTTTTGAAACAAACGAAATTACTTCCAGCGGAAGATCGGGTAAATTTTGTTTAAGCGATGTCACCGAACGCATTGTAGATGTTGTAGATGGCGATTTACTTTTAATCGGTTTAGCAGTGGCGGTAGGAAATTTATCACGACCAATATCTGTTGGAATTAACTTAAGTGCTGGTGGCTTATTGGTAGTTAAACGTGACACAGGTCTTAGTATTTGCTTGTATTGTCTTGTTGTGGTTGATATTGGAGTTGTTGTTTTTAATTTAGCAAAAAAGTTTGGAGGCGGTGGTAATATGATGCCAGGCACTAGAGGTCCCGGTGATACTAAGCTTGAGTAATTGTTCTCATACACAAAACTATAAGGTGGAGGATAGTAAAGAGATGGATCATCTTCATCGAAAAAGTCAGTTATGTTCGAATTTTCCAGGGACCCATTTAAAAATGGAAACTGGGGACGAAGCGGAATCATATTCAAAAACGGATTTGTGAACGTTTGGTTGTTGTTGATATGCCAAGGTGATAAGGGTGGTGGGTACTGGTACCCATCATTGTTCGTAATATTTTCATACGGTCTCGGCCTGGCAAATATATTTTTCTGATTGTTATCATAGGTTTCGGTTTTTGGGAAGCCACCTTCGGGGAATAGAAGTAGCGATTCATTCGTAAATGGATTGATGAGCGGGATTTGATTATTGCCGATAAACTGTATTGGCCCATTTTCTTCAAGTTGGACAAGAAATGGTGGCGGTACTTTTGGATTATCTGGAATTTTAACTTGTCGTTTTGGTGCTTCATAATTATCAATTGGTCTCCATTCATCATTTGATTTATTTTTGTTGAGTGTTCCACCCTTCAATACAAGCAAGTGATCTTCTGCTAACCATATATCTTCTTCGTCCAATCCACCAAAATTGTCAACCGTATCCTTGGGAACTTCAGGATTTGGTAAATAACTTATAATACCAGGACGTTTTGGTGCTTTTTTAAATAGTTCAGTTTGAATTAATCCATACTTTCCTTCAGCAACTTGATCCGATAATGTTTTTTTGGATTCATCTTTTTTGCCATCTTTGCCAGTTTGTGGTGTTACCTCTTTTCCTCCACCGGAACTAGCCGTTAATAATCTATTCTCCCAATTATCTAGTATATTTTCGTCCGATAACAATTCTGCATCTTCTAAATTATCCTCAAGACTGCTTAAACTACTTTTTATATTTTTCTTATTTGACTCTGTATTCGCTTCTGTAATTGTATGTGGTGGATGTTTTCTCCTGAAGTATAATTTAGATAGTCGTGTTGTTTGTGGTATTCGTTCGTCATCTTTTCTATAAATTGTATAATGAAGATACCCACCAACTAGTCTATGTTGTGATTTAGTGTTATTTGAGTGTTCTGGCAATCTGTAAAAAAAATAGAAAAAACACAATTTAGTTACAAAAAAAAAATTAACATAAATTTAAATATCTCGAATATTAGAATATAGAGTCAATCGCTGAGTATTTTATAATTAATCAGATATAACTTCGCTGAGTATATAAATTAAAAAAATAAACTGACAATGTTGTCTTATTCATATTATCGCGGATGCGGACGTACACAAAATTTTCTCAAAAACTCTTAAAGAAAAAGTACAAATATTATTTGGATCTCCCATATACGATTTTATTCTTCTGTTATGAACAATTTTTTTTTTGTAAATACATAATCTTAAGGCGAGAATTTAGTGAGTAGGTATATTTCTCCAGCTACGTCACTGAATAAAGTTGGCAAATATTTTTAATATGGGCACAACAATTTCAAATAGAATGGGTAAATTGCTACTTTTTGTTTGTTATTCAGATTTTATTTTCATAAAATGTATAGTTACGGTATTGCAATATTAAATAAGATCACTTTCTTTAACCAAAAAAAATAAAAATATAGAATCAACTCACGTTTTTAATTTGACAGCCTTTGTTGAATTAAAATATAGCGTGCTGTATGCAGGCGTCGACGCATGGATTATGTTTAGAAAATCAATTTCAATCAGGAAGACTATTACCAAGACCAAGGTAAGTGGTTTCATCTGAAATCAAATCAAAAATGGTATAATTACTTACAATTAAAAAAATGATGAGTTCAATTGTTTGATTTGAATAAATTGACAAATTAGGAACGACTGAACATTGAGTATAGTATGATTTTGTAAGTTTTTGCGTGTGGGAATTAATTATATGCAGTAAATTAAAAATGTTATTGTTCATCTTATACCTACTTAAAGGCCGACAGGCGGTGGCGGTAGCGGTCGCGATGGCGGTACAATACAACACAGTAAAATGTATTTGGCACCATACACTAGGGCGGTATGACTGCCGCGATAGCGCGGTCAGTGTGGCGTTTTATTTGTAAACGCTGTATGTTCTATTTTACCGCGCTTGATTTCCATGGAAACCACAATGCCAGGAAAATTAAATAATTATTTTACTAATACAAAAGTATTTATTATTCATTTCCATAGAAACAATGTTCACGGAAAAGTTAATTTTGATTATCAAGAAATTTCCTATATGTATTATAGTATGTGCTTATATTACCGCCACCGCCTCAGTGTGCCTCAGGCTTAAACTTAATAAGATTATAATCTGTTAAAGAAAAATATATTTATTATTTTATATACAAATGCAATGACTTGTACTGTCATACTGTATATATGTAATTTATATTGTAAAGTAATTTCTACTGTTTAATATAAATACCACTATATAAAGTGTAGTCAGTTGTACTGGCTATATAATACTGAGTTATCATACTTAAGGTTTTAATCGATTGTAGCCTTAGGTTTAGAAATTTTTTTGGTCTAAAATCGCTTTGGTGGTCTCCAGTAAACAGTAAACCTCCGAAAATTGACCATAATTCAATAAAATAAAAAAAAAATAAAAATTTTCTAAAAAAACCATTTCGAACAAAAAAGTAAAAGGGCCGTATACATAATTTCAGTTAAGTTGGAAAGATTTAATCTCAAAAATGGGCAAAATTTCCTTTTTTTTCAGATCAACACAAACAATATGAACATTTAAGTACCTACCTACCTACTCTTAAGAAGAAATTCTATACCTACATTTCGATTTGTACTTCTTTCTTATTAACTCTAAATTAAAAATTCATGATGACTACATACGTACGAGTAGGTATGGCGATGAATTGATAATTTTCCTATGTAAGAAGCCTGTTGAACTTGCTGGACGGAACTAGTGAAGTTTTTAACGTCATATCGTTAAACTTGAATAAAATTTTAAATTAAGATGTTAATCACATAAACATAACTGTTAAATGTTGATGATAATGATTTGTTCTTCAGGTGGATATAAAACACAACTTTATATAACCAAAATTAATAAAATTACAGCTTTATTATACAGATTCAAAGAAAAAGATGACAAACTGAGTCGCCGCACTTTATATTGAATAATTAATAAACTTAGTAGAATTAGCATTAGATGTACATTACATTACATTAATAAGAACCAAGAATAGTAGAATTTCTAATAATTCGACCAATATGTACATACATATGTTACATGAAATTCAATTTTGATTTTTTTCTTAAACCTTTTTATCATAGAGAAGTTTAATTATACAATGCCTTTTCTGTTATCTGTATACAACAGACATATCTTTTTGCCTATTACTATACCTATTAACAATTAAATAAAATATCTATATGTTGGGTATAAATATAAAATCAAAATCTTAGGAATATGTTTGTACAAATCTATATTATAGAGTCTATGATTTTATATCTTTTGTTATTTATGATTACTCAACATTTAACACTGATTTGGCATTCAAAACAATATTGAAGAAAATGAATGCAGAAAAATGTATCAATTTGAAAGTAAAATTAGTATATGAATAAATTTTGAACAACTTTTATTTTATATTACAGGGTGGACGGATAGTTTATAACCATTAAGTAAAGTTAAAATCCAAATACTCTGTTTGTATTGATTGTCGAAGAATTTAATGGGAAAAGAAGTCAAAAAGTTGGAGTCCGTTTTAAAAACGAATTAAACTATGTATATAAGTTTCAGAGAGAACATATACCACAAAAATCATACTTCAATGAAATCGAAAAATGGAACATACAATAAATTAGGTATGTACGTGTTATTTGAATTTTTGTATTTGATAAAACAGGTAGATAAAAACTTTTCATTCACCCTGTATCAAATAGGTATGCAATATAACATAGGCTTTGTTTTTATTATCGTCTCATAGATTGGACTTTATTTTTTCAATTTAAATTATTGCTAGTGCAAGTCTAGTATAATAATGAAGCAAAAGTTATCGCCAAATTACACGATATAAAATAGAAATAGATCCAGTTACAAATAGATCGTATAAGATAAATGATTGTTAGTATTGTAGATATGTATATTGCCAATGGCCGCAATTTAGAGTGGGTCGCCAAATAGCAAAACTTTACCTTCGCGTTAAACTCTGAGTATTTGCTTATTCGGAATTGTTAAATAAACATTGATGTGGATAATCTTAAAATGTCAGTTTTTAAAATATAAAATATATCTTTTTTTAACGTTTAGTATAGAATGTCTGTTCAAAAGTTAGACTTTTGGCGCAAAATGCAATCCCACCAGATGTTAACTACGAGGACCCTTAGAACAACATTTTTGAATGTATTTGAGCATAAGAACAATGTTGAATTGAATTATTAAAGTTCTAATGTTACAAGAGAGTTTTGAAAACATATCCGAGAAAAATGCCTCTTCAGGATATGATTTCGTATGTTTTGAGAAAGTATTTTCATTAAAAACATTCAGAAACTTGTTTGTCAACTTATTACACGCACTGTATGGACTTATACTCCTGGCAGCAAAGGCGTATTAAGGATTTGATTTTGTGTTGTTTTTTTAATCAAACTTTATTAAAAAATTAACCTCGTTCTCTCTAAATTGATCACTTTTGGAACACGTTTATTTTACCTATAATATTAAAAAAAGAACAACAATAAAACATTTATTATTAATAAGTATTATATGTAGGTATGTCTATAGATTTAGATATATATGTACATTATATAGAATAAACATTTAATAATTTCTTAATAATGTAAAGAATGAAAAAATTCGATCAGTTAGTTATCTGTGTTACCAAACCTATCAGCATATACTTATGTAGTATATATCTAAGAAATTACATATCTAATTAAAAAAAAAATAATATAGGTGGAAACCGCAATCTAATTCTCAGTGTGGGTTTTATGCTAAACGGCATATGTATTAGATACAATCTCTTTTTCGTACATTTTTTTTAATAATCCGTCAAGGACATTTCTATAAATCACACCAATAATTATTTCTTTTAAATTTGGGTTTGTTACACTTTCCGCATAAGTTGTATGAATGCATGTACATATGTATGTAGATACATTTATAGTATTGTTAATGTACATTATGTACGTATAAATATTTCATAAAATAAATATATTGCAAGATACATATATCGCAGACCTTTAACCCGCCTTATTAAAAAAAATGAAAAAATGAATATTTGAACGTTTAGCAAGTCATAAATTGTTTTTACACTGCTTAATAATTAGAATTATAGAAATATTTACCAATGCATGGTATTTGATCTTCAACGTTTTTCGTAAGAATTGTAAGTGAGTACAATTAGGGATCAATTTTTGTGTCCATCTGCCTTATAGTGTTGCGCCCCATCTATGTGTCTAGAAGGCAGATGGGACGGTACGAAGATGGTTCTCCAGGTAATTTTCCTGGCTTCGGCAGCAAGAAGTTAGTATGTGTAAAGGCGAGCGATACTTACTACCAAAATTTTTATTGCAGTTTTACGATTAAAAATCTCCAAAACGTGGACATTTCACAAAAATTTTGAAATTAAATTTTTTGAAAAATGAAAGTGAAAACAATGCTTCCACATATTTTTTAGAGTGTGGAAGCAAAAAAACTAACACAAATCATTAAAAATAATGAGTTGACTACAATAACAAAATGTAATAGTTGTCATAATTTTTTTAAAAATTATTTGATAATAAAGTAAAAACCTTGTTTTTATTTAATCATTTTCATTAAGCAAATTTCCTTAGTTTAGCATACCTTAAAAACGCATAATAATTATGTTGAAACATTGCGGAAGGAGTTAATATTCATGTGCATGAATTTTTATTCATAAACGACATGAAAAAATGTATAAAGAAGGTTCCCAAGTTTATAACCTATTTTTTGTCTATAATTATCATGACTCATGAGCAATCCTAACATATTATTACAAATGATAAATAATAATTATAACTATAAGTTATGTTTATAAATTCTTTGAATTTTCAATTGGCTATTCGGTTAAACTATTGTGCAATTTACCTAATCTATTACTTTCGCACCTGAATAAAATAATTAACAATTCGATTAAAAATTGTTGCGATACAAGTAACTGCTCTACATTCCACTTTTGAATCACCTTTACTTAAGCACGATTATAGTCAAAACTCTGAACATTGTTGAATAGGGCGTTGCCTGAATACCGATGCAATGAAACATGTCTTAAGAATGGAGAAATATAGCAACTAAGTAGAGACAACTAAGTATTGGAAATAAATGAAGCTATCTAAATAAGATGTAGATAGTAAATAAATTTGATATGAACAGGGATGTGAAGCAGTTTCGTTCAAGGACCTATAATTTTAAACTTTGTATTATAACTTTAACTAAGATAAATATCATTATATGGTTGGTTGAAATTTCATTTAAAATCGATATACATATTTGAGTCAGGTATAGGTTTTCACGACCTAACTATATAATATTTAAGAGATAGTAACGACAGGAGTCAGGTTATTTATATGTCCACTTTCTGCACGTCTAATATTTAATTAAATACACAGATTCAAATATTCGGAACTGAACCGAAATAATGAAATAAATTTGAACCTGAACCGTAACCGGAGTATATTTCCAATCGGATAATTTTATTTTTACTTTCGTTAAATGTTAAAAATGATTTTGGAATAAGATGAAGAAATTGTGAATAAAAAACGTTCACGTCATGTACTTTCAATAGATTGTCACTTTTCATTGATCGAATTTAACATATGACCAAAAGTATACCGAATTTAGGCACACGTCAAAAATACATGTATCAGCTTATAAAAAATGTTATAAAAAAATGCAGCCCGCATGTTATATTTTAACCATACCTGAATAAAGAGATAGAATTACCTGGCAAATTTAATACCAAGATCACCACAGTAAGAATTGATTTCTATAAAGGTATATATGTATATATGTAGTATAATATATAAAAAACAACTGTGCCTCGTGTTGTAGATATTTATTGGTATGTCTATTATAGGTACGGTAAGTTCGATACACATTATACTTAAATAATATGTATAAGACAAAAAACTCCGCTAATTTTCGCGGTTTAATCGAGACTTTATAGCTGTTTGCACAAAGGAACGTGTTGTGCTCGTGCAGGCAAACTTTAACAAAGAGAATATATCGTTACATATCTGTCTATATTGAAATTGAAGACAGAAGGTCATTGCGGTCAACAAAAAAAAACCTTTTGCAATATTTTGATCTTAGTCATATATGTAACTACATATCTATTTAATGTCGAGTAATAAAATATACATATACCATATTAGCAAAGACTTACAGTAACACTGCAGGTATTGTTTTCATTTATTTTGCTTCCACACACTAAAAAATAAGTGGAAGCTTTGTTTTCACTTTCATTTAAAAAACGGCATCGAATAAAGGACAACGATTTGAAACTATTACGAGGGAATGTAAGGATGCTAAAGCACACAAAAAAGAGCTAAATTTATTAATCGATTCAGTTCTAAGTGTACACAAAATATAAACTTATATAAGATATGTAGCTAAAAAGGCCTCAATATGTTTTCAACAAATTTGTAAATCTTTGTAAAAACTAAATAAAACCAGATTGTGATTAAACTAAAAAAATCCTTGACATAATATGTGTGGTTCAGATTTTCTTACTTATATAAAAAAAAAGTTTATCATTTTGTTTGCATTATTATTATTATTCAACATATGATCTGACATTTAATAATCATACCAATTTCATTATTTGTACAAATGCACACAAACTTGAAGTACATATACCTACCTAAGTATTGTATATTTTATATAATAATGCATAACAATGAATATTATATCTACTAATTATCACTTTCTCAAAATCGTTAAATTACGCAAATGTTTTGTACTGATGTTGATCGGCAATTGATGACCTTCGACCATGAAATCTGATGTCTGAGTAAAAACCTCCATAAATTATCCATTTATTAATTCATATAATTGACTAATATAAGTAAAACCGTAAAATTTAATTTATTTATAAAATAATAAAACGTTTCTTTTGGGATTCATTGAGAAAGTTGTAATGAGATTTGTCTATACGGAACGTTGTATGTACAGTACATGTACATAAATAGTGACACTTTATATACAGAATACAGAGATACATACATTATAATGCTAGTCATTGTTTTATTATGCGAAATAATTAATACGTATCCATATAGATAGACGAAAATTTATATAAATTGTAATTAAAGACGATGTACAATTTTGCATGGCCAATGATAATAGGTACATATATATTTGAACAGACTATCCTGCTGTTAGCACATCCGTCAACTCGGCTTAATTATTAATTAATAAGAATTTATAAAATGACATTTTTGATATTCTTAATTTATGCTTTTGATTGTGAAAAATTGATAAAAAACGACTATGACATTTCCAACCAAATAATATGTTAATCAAGAGAGGTAAAAATTGTTGTAATATTTAAGATTATGCTATTGTTTATTTTTCTACTATACATATACAATGAATATCGTTTATAGTGACTCCGGATATAGTGACATTCCGGTTATAGTGATCATTTTCATTCAAAATGGTTGGTTTTGTATGAATGCCCACAGGGTCTATGCGCAAAGGTCGCTGCCACTACTAACTAACTATGAATGCCCACACAATCAACTATCGGATATAGTGACGCCGCTTATAGTGACAAATCGGTTATAATAACTATTTATAAGAAATTTTTGATCCAGCTATCGTTCATAGTGACTATTTCTCTCTCATGGAACAAAAATTTACACAAAGAAGACAATACAAGTTGCGTAATATCAAGACTAGAGACCAGAAACAGAGAGAAATAAATAATATGTATATTGTGTGTACATATTCTCTCTTGAAACGGATCAAAGATTTTAAATAATCATTATTGTTAAAAATTACTTTTAAATAAAACCAAAAATTAAAATTGTGAGAAAGACCATATTTTATTTAAATGCCCTAAGTAATGGCACCCACTTCAAGTTTCTTAATTCAACGCTTTCGTTGAAAATAAATTGTAGAGTTCTAAAAAATTGTCTATTTTTATTTTTAAATCGTTTCTAGTAAAGTAATTTTGAGTATGATAATTTTATTATTGGATTTACAAACTTTCAATCGAGTAGAAAATCAAAAAACTACACATTTTTGTATTTCCTTTTAAAACATTTTACTGCATATTTTCATAAACATATCTATTCATCAGAAAGGATTCAGAATAAATCTATGAATTTCACAAAAATATCTTAAGTAATGTAATAAAGAAGAGAAAAACAGTCTAAGTACGAGTATGTAAGACAATTGCAGTCATTTTTTCTTATAAACTTAAGTAAGTCGACTTAAACTGTGACTCTCTAACTCTAACCAATATAGGCTTGGTATAGGTAATAGAACATATAAACGTGGAATAGCTATGGATCCAAAGTGCTCTATGCTGGGTGCATATAAACACCACCATTCTAAACATTTAAGTGCACCTATTCCTAGATTTATCAAAGTAAATATCTTATTTATATGAACGTTTAAAAGTTACTAGATTTAGGTTATTATTATGCCGCTATTTCCTAATAAATAACGATCAGTATTAGTAATATTAATCAAGAATTTAATAATTACAAGCCTAAAATTTAAAGCTTAATTACATTTCAAATCATATAATTATAAATTATTTATTATACATTAGGAGTATGTAGGTATATTAATTGTATTTATACGAATATACCTCTATACATAACTAAAGTACATAAAAAAATGTGTATACAAATTTCTCAGACCTTGAAAGTTTTATATAAAATTGTGGAAATGAGAGCAATACTATTGTTGATAAAAAAACACTTCTTGTGAAATATCGTGCAATATTTTAAACATTGTTTTCTGTTATAACCTGGGTATATAAAGTGGGTAGGTCCCACTATAATATTTTTTAGCATAACTTGGGCACCGCTCATATGTCAGTTTTTCCAGTGGGGAAAAATTAAAAAAAAAAATTATTTTTCCAACAATTCATTTTGCGATATATTTATTTTTCAATTTATTCTTTATGAGACTTTTGTTATTATTCGTATTAGTTTGTTATACGGGGGCACATCAGGCATTTTGATGAACGTGCAAACGTAAAATAAACTCTGTGCTTAAAAAAAATAAAAAATTGAAAATCTTATTATGGGAAAAATGTTTAAGATTAGGTTACGTACATAATGTATGTAGATATCACATTGTAATAATGTGTAATTACATCGCACTGTCTCGAGAGAAGAGAAAAAATGTCATAGACGACGTGTATGAAGAACTTACTGAGCCAAATAAAACTGTAATTAGACACAATACGTGTGAAATTCTTATATTGTTTTAAAATAAAATTTTAATGATTAGTTTTGAGGTGATGACACATATTTAGTGAAAGTAACTAAGTATTTAGTTTTGTTAATAGATTTAAAAAAACTTCTTGTTTGAAACTAATCCATAACTATATTCTTAAATAATGAGATGATAACTCGAGTAAATCGCTTGAAATTTTAATACATCAAGTAAATTTAAATATCTTAAGAACTTAAGAACATATATATGTACGTACGTGTACGTACATAAATAAATTCTAATTTCTTCTTTTCGACCAACATAACGATCCTACAAAGATTGCTTCTTATGAAAAATAGTAAGTGCAAAATTGATCGAAAAATAAAAAATCTTTTATATTTGACTCCAGCGCCATAACGATTGGTCATGGAACTTTTTGGTCTATTAATGAAATCTTAATGTTTTTATTCTCTATAATTTTTGTCATATTCATTTTACTTATATATATTTCGACCAAATTATTGGAGTTATAATTAATTAATAATATCATGTGTGTGTGTGTATGTACTTCAAACAATAATAAAGGCTATGATAATTATTTCAATTAATATCAATTAAGTTATGGGAAGCATATGCTTATTTTACTACTTACTTATTCTTGTTATTGTTGTTTTTAAAACAATAATATTCACTAACAAAAACATTATAATAATCCACTTGTTTTAAAACAAAAACTAAGCAGGTAAAATATGTAATATTATGACCCCATAATTATAATTTGACATTTTGCTTACAAATATTACGTGTAAGAAAGTTTACATTATACTTATATAGTACATACATTGAAGCGTTACACATAATAACATTTAGTTGGTATGGTTTGTATCTTTGAATTATGTAATCATTCTTAAATAACTGGTGCAATTGTTACGAATTTTTGTCTTCTGTGAAATGGAACTGGATGAATAAAGTTTTTTTTTTGGTTTTTTATGTTATTTGTAGTACAACACATCCATACATATGTAAGTACTTAATTAAATAAAAGTAGGTAATCAATATGAATATTTGGTATATATAGAAAAAAATAACAATTGAAAAAAATTTTCATAGAAAACTAATTTGAAAAACCCCATATCAGTAAAATATTTTTTAAAAATCGGAGTTCCTTTTTCTGGCGTTCTATAGTAAATGTGTGGAAATACATGTGAAATTCTATACAAATCACTTGAAATGTTCACAAATTAACTAAAAACGTTAAGATTATAAATTTTAAGATCAAATTTATGGGATTCAAAAAAAAATGTTTGTTCAGATTTCCCCAATTTCCCCTTAAAATATCCCTTAGATTTTCGTTGAAAGTTTCTTAAAAAATCACACATATCTCCTGAACTACTTCACCATTCTACAGACCATCAATACACATGCTGATAAATATATATAATTAATAAAAATAAAAAATATTATGATCCGAATAAATTTGAACATCTTCAAAGGGCTCCGGCATACAAAAAAAAAGTTTGAGAACCGTTTTTCTAAATATCGATAATTTATCTAAGTATCGATAATTTAACAAGTCACTTTAATGTAAAATGAAGAACTATTTTTTAAACGGCAATTACTGATGTAAATGAACCCTTTGGTCCTACAATGAATTATTAACTATTGTATAATCATTATTAATTAATTGATTAAACAGTTTTCTTCATTATTTCTGTTTTTAAATGGAAATAAAAACTGAAAAAACTGTACAAGTAAGTACAACTAATTTGTGCCGCAAATATTAGCATTAAATCCTACAAAAAACTAAATTGTGTTTTACAATACTGATTAAGAAAAACCATTCATGACTCATAAATTAGATGTTTTTTACATTGCATATTATGTATATATACAGTGGTGTGCAAAAAAATAAGTGTAAGGCATATCTATGAATGCCAATATTTTTTATTTTTAAATGCTAATATTTTCTGAAAATATGGACGGGAAATAACGACAGTTGCAAAAGTTGGGAAGAATTTGCGTTGTGCAAAATAATAAGTGTAAAAATTAAATGCTATGAAATATCTCCTTAAAACCATAAATGAAAGAAATTATTATGAGGCATTTCATAGCATTTAGTTTTCACATTTATTATTTTGCACAACACAAACCCTTCCCAACTTTTGCAACTGTCGTTATTTCTAGTCAATATTTTCAGAAAATATTAGCATTTAAAAATAAAGAATAATGGCATTCATAGAAATTACTAAATTTCGACTTTTTCATACAAAATATGCCTTACACTTATTTTTTTCCACACCACTGTATTTATATACATATATCTTTTGAATTAATTTTAATTCTTTCAGTCTATACATTTCATTTAAAATAATTTATATAGTTGATTAAATTATACATAATTAATATAAAAAAAAATATAGATATTTTTGCTTCCACCGATTGAATTAATACAATACAATATATTAAGATAAAAATTCATTAATAGGTAGTCATATCGTAGTGAAAATAGCTCACCTGTAAAAAGTGTTCTCACATTGTTCCAAAAAAATGTTTTGAATGTATAAATCGCTATTTTTACGTCAATTTGATTTAAAATTAAAATTCACCCTGAACGAGTGGTTTGATGGGTAGTGATTGGCCGCGAAAGGGGTTCTTTTCTAATTTGATTTGTATAAATATCAATTGGACAGAAGGGTGTTCAAATAACCCGTTACCGTAGTATTCATACATTTAAAACCTAAACAAAGTCTAAATTAATTTTAAACAACAGCAGGTTAAAATATAAATACTTCAAAGATTTAGTGACATTTTTTGGCCTTTTTTTTGGGTTATAAATAATACTGGGAAGGTTTAATTTAAAACTTCATAACTAATTCGTTTTATTGGTTCTTTATCCAGCTCAAAACTAAATAATCATTTAATCTGCTAATTCTTTCAGAACCTGAATGGAATAAATTTTAGCTCAATTGTTGACAGTTTATATTAACACGTTTAAGATCGTTGATCATTAATCCTATTTCTTCTATGTATTTAGAAATATTTTTCAATATGTATGCATATGCATGTCGAAAAAAAGAAATAAAGTTTAGAAAAAAAAGTACTTTCATAAATAAAAAAGTTTACCATAGTCACCTATAGCGCCTTTGGCCATTTTTTATAATTAAATTGTCCAACCTTTGACTTTAATTATGAAAAATTAAACTAAAGGGACATTTTGGACCTGTCATAGTTCAACTTTATAATATGTATAGATAGATGTATATAACATACATAATTTACATACGAAAATCGAATGGTATATTAAACTATGATCCCAAAATTGGATGGAAGCAAAGTGTAGTCATTTTTTTAATTTCATGTGTAGATTAAGTAATAACTTTAGTTTGGTGGCAAGTTAAATTTAAAAAAAAAAATTTGTATCACTAGATATACGGTATGTATTAGAACATAAACCTATGTAATAAAGTAGTAATTTCTTTGGTCGATATTTTAATTTAGCCGAACAAAACATTCGATCCGATCTACATATAATTAAAGTGTTGATGTAAAAATTAGTTAAGCACAATAACAACAATATTAAAATGAACAATTCACTGTTTTTTTTCTAGACAAGGACAAATGTAAAGGGAGCAGCGTAATGATAATAAGAATTTGTGTTCTTTTTTTTGTAAATATCTATAATTAGACGTTATGATTTGTGAAGATTTTGTATAGAATTTCACGTGTATTTTCACATATTTATCTAAAATAAGCTTAAACCTGAAAAAGGCTTAAATTCGATTTTTAAACATTTTTAATAAATACTTAACGACAAGATAGACATAATATTTTTATATCATTATATATATAATATTTAATATCATTATATATATAATATTTTTATATCATTCGTACTAGCTAAATGCTAATTCCCTGACATCTCCCGGTTGATATACATATTTTATACGATTAAGGATATTCCCAATATATGAATAAAAATGTTTCCATTTAAATCTCAAAATAGCTGTATATAAATCTGACTAATATCTGTAGGTTAGGTTACATAAATATGTACATACATGTATCTATTATACATAAATATTCCGTAAAGCACTTTTAACTTTTAATTATGTGAAGACAAATCTTAGTATTCTTCCTCTTTGTAAATAGACGTGGGCAATAATTGTAAGTGGGCTTCTGATATTATAATATACAAATATGTACTCGATGTAATATATATGTATATACGTACCTACTTAATTTTACAATACATTTACATATAATACAAAAGAATCTAAATAAAAGTCTATTTTATAATAGATTACAAATTATGTATAATAAATGTCTAATAAATTATACTTTGGTTTAAAACAAAAAATTCATATTTAAATCTATCTATGTATCTATTTTTTTAAAGAAAGAAAGTAATTTTTCTGGTGGATAAAATTGGTTGCATCTTCAACTAAATTAATTTTGAAAAGATGATCGAAAAGTTATTATTATTTACCTATTTAATTTAATTTAAAAATAAATTTGAAACTTAAGCAATAGTATTTTACATACACACTACACACACACACAAGAAATGTTTGTATATGCATAATCGTAACATATTTATACGTAATCCCATAACCAAAATTCATATTTATTTAACTATAGATTTGTGAAAACATAATATACATACATATATGTAAGTATAAGAAAGTCTATCTACGTTGTGACTGTGCTTTTAAAAAAATATACCAATATTGTCTACTTAAAAAAAATTTAGCATGCTAATTATCTTGTTTACGTGCTAGGTCTAGTGCTGCCTAACAATTTTTTCTATACGTTTTTATGGTGCAGGTACTTTTCTTGCCAACTACACCACTCCATAAGACTGAAACAAATAAAAAACATAGTTTATCTTAGAAAACATTGCAGTCGGTCTTGAACTCGTGACCTACCACTTTAAAGCCAACGACCCCATCATCTGAGCCATTGTTCTATTTTAGTCTTATAATTAAACTCATCATCGAAAAATTAAATGCTCCAAGGGTTTTTCACCTGATAATTACCGGTTTTTAATGTCGGTAGTGAAGTTTTCATATTGTTTTATCATTAATTTAAAATATATTTTTAATTTCAATGTTTTAGCTATTACCAAATAGGTTTTACGGCAATTCTATCTCTTCTGTATAAATTCTTGTCATTTAACTTGAATTCTAGTCAGACGCATGGGAATGACGAATTTGACTGGATTAATAAATATATCAAACACTGTTTGAATATAAATTGTATTTTGTTAGCTATTTTGAATTGATTTTTGTAAATGCTAAAAACTTAATTTAGAAGTTACAGATTTTTTGGTGCACCCATATTTTTCTTAAAGTTATATAGACCGACCGACCATACATTTTGTACTTTTCACAAAACGGTATATAATAGTAACTCCACTCATGATTAATAAATAGTTTTGATTTTGCATAACTTGTTCTTATTATAATATTATTCCAATGGTATGAATTTTATTATGATCGCATAACTTACCTTTTTAAACTTATTTCGAAACCACAAACAATCTACTTCAGCAAAGCTGCATTCATTATCCTCATATGAACGATATGAAATATAACCAATTTTTCACTGCACCACTAATCACTTTAATATGTACTTAAAACAGGAAATTGACAATAACAATATTTTTATAAAAAGAGTTTTCTTACTGACTTCTTATACAAGGTAAAATAATATTAATAATACCAAGCCAAAGTTATGCAACGAACAAACCATTGGCTCTTAAATGTGAATACACAAATATTTGCACTACATAAACTTGCATGCAATTCAAAATCGATTTAATTTTATTACCGCCGAGTAATTTTAATAATAAATTTCTCATAACTTTTTTTTGTTTTTTCTTGTACAATTAACAACAAAAAATTAAATTTAAAACATACACATACCTTAGGTAGTATTTTGATTAAAATGTCACATTATCGAAATAAATTTGATGTAGTTACAACCAATAAAACCGCAAATTAAAGTTTCATATCAACCGATTACCGAAACTACCTTATGAAAATGAAAATGCCATCAACTCTCAACAGTGTTACATTATGTATCGTAATTTTAAGCCATGCGCGCTAAACAGCTGTTGAATGTCAACTGAGCTTGTGTAACTGAATATAAGTTTGAAATAATGGTAAAACGTAAAAGCTCTCCCATATTATTCACAATATATACCACAACATATTCGACTATAACACGATATACGAGTGCTGCATGCAATTTATAAAATACCGCTCAATATTAAAATTATAATAAAATTGGCTAGCTTGGTTGGAATTCTTTAGATTTAGAGACAAACGATCGCGACGACGCCATGGCAGCGGCACTTACCTACAACGTGCAGAAATTGGAATTGGAACGAAATTAGAGTAAAATGCAAATAGCGATGGTTTCATCATAAACTATGATAACTCGAAAAAGCACAATTTTCCAGTAGTGCCATTAAGCCCGTTTTCATTACAACTTAAAACAAATCCTCCAGACGTCCCTGTTTAAGCTCCAGAGATTTTTTAGTTAAGAGTTAAACGGTACGTAAATACACGGGAACTTTGACGTAGGCACGGTCTACAAGATGTGAAGAAAATTATCTTTTCCGACGAATACTTTTTTGTTCTGGAGGAGAAGTTTAATCATAAATATGATTTCATTTATGCTATAAGAGCATAAGCTATAAGCATCTTATTCCTAGCTATTCTCAGCTATCGTTAGTAATAGGTAGGTATATTTTGTGTGGCCCAAAACAATTAGTCTAAGAAAGCAGATTTATATTTAAACCAGTAAAGAAGAAATAATCGGCTACGCATACGGGCTTTTGATGCCGTGTATTTAGTTACTGAATATCCTTTCCTACCTTTTTTTTTGCTTAGTTGCTGTATTGGACACTGTGGATAAATCTGGAAAAGCTTCATGACCAAAAACTATGTTCAAAGTCCAGAAATAATAAATTAATATTAGGTAAGATTAGGAGGGGGCTGTATGGGTATTGACGCTTTACCACTGAGGCCTTTGAAAAATTTTAATTTTAAATAATTACCCTTCAAAATTAAATTTGCCTGTGTTGTAAAAATGCAAGTTTAAAAAACTTAAACCAATAATTCAAGTTATCATAGTTTACGTTGGGACCATCGATAGTCAAGTCAAGTAACTTTATGTATGTATATTAATTCTATGGGATCATTAACTTAAGTTAGATTAAGCCATCTTGTGCTTCGCCTTAGATTTACATTTTATGTAACTTGAACTATACAGTTAAACTACATACCAAGTACAATAACAAAAATAATAATAAACCAGGTAAAGAAGAAATAATTGTCTACGTCGATTATATGATACCCGTATGAGTACTTGTTTATTATCTACGAGTTTGTCAGTGTCTAGTTTGTCTGTATATGTTATATAATATATATTTCAGTAAATTAAATACAAACGATTTAAAACGATAAAATTGATCTTACTCTAATACTACAAGATGAACTGTCTAAATTTCAGCTTTCTACCTTAAATCTTGATCACGAACGGATGGACGAACATGCATATTTCGATTTAAAATTTCACGAGAAAGATAATGTTGTTACGATGAGTATTAAGGGGTGTTACAAACTCCGTACCAAAGTTATAATACTCTTTGATTCACATCCCATACGGGTATAAAAATAAAATAAATATGAACATAGTTAGTTGAGCGCGCACGCGATACACTTGATTGAGTCCACACGCTCGCTATAACTATCACTAGGTGGGGAAAATATTTTTTATTAATATTTATATATTTAACTATGGCTGGCCTATGCTAATGAACTAATGTACAACTAGCGCGAATATGAACTATTTCAGTCATAGGATATGATGAATGATACAATGTATTATTAGTGCATATTTAGATTTGTTTTAATTGATTATAGTGTATTGTAGGTGAATATTGTTATGCAATATACATTTGTTGTAGTATTTGTGTACGGATAATTTAAAATAGTTAATTGTATAATATATACAACAAATAATAAGTTTGTAAATAATTTTGGACATTCAATTGCAGTGGCGCACGCAAAATTTATTATCTGCTGAAGTTAACACAATACTGTTAAATTTTTTTTTCTACGATTATGTTAGGTCTTTTGTCAAATCATCGATACATAAAAGTTTTTATTTTTTGTACTGGATAATAGGTGATCATTGATTGCCCCCTGGCAGCCATATTTATTCAAAATGTTGGCACATAATATGTGGCTTTTTTTTCTTTTGATATCTCCTACTAATTCCCTTAATTAGATTTTTGAAAATCCAATGTCGGAAAATCAATTTATTTTCCCATAGAGGTATGCGATTTTGATTTTGTTGTTTATTAGCGGTTGTTCACACAACTTTTGCTCATACGTTAGGGAGGTACTAGCCCTTCAAGGAAAAAAATCTATCGAAAAGGATTATCAATTATACAAACCCAAAATAATAATTTTGTTAACTCATTTTCAAAGATTTTTTAAAAATAAACGCTTTACGCTAAAACGGTATCCATGGATGCAAATGATAGCTTCAACATTTTTCTTTACTAATATGGCATACGTTCTCTGTCATGTTTTTTACTTAAAACAATTAACTTTTTTGCCCGTTCTTAGAAATAAATACCACAGTGAATATTCTGTTATTTCTACTCCAACTGGCATAGTATTTTTGGACGAAAATTATTAAATAATTAAAAAATCTAACCTTTAATCTTGATTCTGCTTTTGAAGTTGATGTTTTTGATATACTAATTGAGCAACAGCACAGTCTTCAACAGCCATACCTACAATTTTAATTTACAGTCAAAATACGTTAGCTCCACTACAAATATTATTACCCATTGATTGAAAGATTGTTATAGAATTAGACGGAATTGATTTGTGTTCGTTAATAATTTCACCAACTTCACCTTCAATTTTATGTTCAAGTGTCTTTAGTTCTGAATTTGCCCCTATATAATTATCCACATATATTTTGCTGTTAGCATAAAGTTCATTGTCTAATTCGGCATGATGACTTTCACCTGCTCCAACCGCTAAAATGAAAAATTTCTTTAAGCGGTTTTACCATTTTTACATTTAAACTATAAATATTTTGGTTTACTCTTTTTTGGGAATAGTTGTGTGGCTGAAATTTCGGAATTCATTTTCCATATTTATGTCAGAATAATGTTTAAACCAAATGGTTCTCAGAGAAGGAATAAATAGATACGCATTAGTTGTGTAGCTCAAGAGCGGACGTTCGTTTTAATTCTCTTCTCAAAACAGAATGATACATGAAAATGTGTAAACTCTATTGTTCAATAACTATTAAAAAGTAATAATAATTTGACTAAAATGCAGAATAGGGTGCCAACCCCTCCAGCAACAACCCAGATTTCTACCGATCCTATCCACCAATTTGTAGTCAAACTTCCTCAATTTGTTTAAGTATTAATGGAAAAATACCGCATTTACCTGGAAAAGGGGTGAACGAAATTCATAAGAAGTTTTCTTTCAAACTTGTATTCAAGTAAAAACATTTTCACAACTATTCAACGAACGCTATCGCATTTTACTTCGTACTTTTTTATACACAACGATTCGCCATGTATTAAGATAGGGGATTAATTTCTTAGGTAACAGGGTTGAGGTTTGTTGTGGTGCCGCAGTATTTTCATTTATTATCCATAAATTTATTATATAATTTACCAACTAGGAACACTTACCATTTATGTGAACATTATTTTTCACTGAAGTTAAAAATAAAACAGGTGCCTTTGCAAATGTAGCTGTTACCACTACATCAGCATCCATCGTACAATCATTTATAGTAGTACAGACTATAATTTCGATGTCACTATTTTTAAAATTATTTCTCATTGTCTTCAACTCATCACATAGAGTTTCGGCTTTGGTTTGTGTTCGATTCCATAAATTTATTCTCGTAATGTTAAATATACTCGCCATTCCAATGGCATGGATTCTTCCCTTAAAATGATTTTTGTTAAAAATAATTAAAGATAAATGAAATGACCGTACTTGTACGCCACATCCAATAATTGCAAGAATTGGATTTGAACTTTTTACATTTCTATTGAAATATAAATATTGAGTGGCCACTAATGATGCGGCGGCAGTACGCCAGGCTGTTATTTCGGTTCCTTCCAAAATGCATTGCAATTTTCCCGTAGTAGAATGAAATAGTAATATTGTTGCCAAAATATTTGGAAGTGGCTCTAAAAGTTTTTCATTATTACGGAAGCATGTTACAAGTTTACATGCAAGTGTATTAACGGTTTGTACTGATTGATTTGGAATGGGCAGCGTATAATTTCCAATAAAGCCGGGCATTGTAAATAGTAGTCCTAAAATTGTAGAGATTATTTCAATGAATCGCAGAAATGTATTTTTAATTATTTTTTTAACAATTCTTTATATGGACTATTTTTTTTTTATAATCTACATATGTATGTATGTATGTATATGCTACTGGTAAAACCCAATGTCATGTCAAACCAGCTTTGTCCAGTTCAAACTAGTTAAGCCAAAGCGATTTTGAGTAGGTAATACGCAACAGAAATCTTGAAATGTAGTGCGTTATTACATTCTCACAAATCGCTTTGGCTTAATCAGTTTGGCTTAGGCAAACAAATAATTTGGTCTAGGCAAAACTAGTTTGAACTGAAATCGGATTTTGCCGTATATAATAAATGATAAAAGTTGTTAACCTGATTGTGATGGAATTTTAATAATGGTTCTTGCAGGTTGAAATGATATTGGTTGATTTTTATTCGAATCATTTCCACTATACACAACAGAACGCAATGCTTCTTTTACAGCTTCATAAACAGAAGGCCAAGTTAACAAAAGTTTTATTTCTAAATCAGATAAATATGATAGCGTAGAATTCATATTTAACTCGATTATTGTCTTATCTAATTAACCGTTCACAATATACTGAACACTGAAGCGTAAATATTATATTATTAATATTTATAATAATATACTATCCCAAGGCACAAAGAGTGCTGACGTTAGATAGTTTGTCATAGTAGTAGAATCTAAAGATAAACGGACTAAAATAGAAATTTTTTAGGTATTTTTATCGATCATAAAGAGTGAATGTAAATTCTGTGGGTCTACCTACAGATGGCGTATACTGTATAATAACAGATTGGCCACATTTCGGTTAAAAAGTTTGCCTGTTCGAAAAATTCAAAAATGTTCGAACTTTGTAAATAGTTTGAGATTTTCGGATTGTCTTTCATTTATGTCGACTTAACTTTAGTGCATTATTATCGTTTTGACAAAATTGACATATTTTTGTGCACATGGAGTTAAATTATACACAAAATGGTTTCACAAACATTCGAAAGTAAGATTTTATTATCAATCTGTTATTATACAGTATACATATACTTATACACCATCTGCAGCTAATATGTATGACGAATTAAAAACATCGTGCTTTCACTTTTCAATTTATTCTATTCAAATATAAAACATCTGAACTGGCAACACTGTTTTCAATCCAAAAATACATAATCCTCTCATTTATATTTTATAATTTCAATTCAGTATAATAAGAGTTCAGTCGTTCGTTCAGTCGGATACGATTTGTATATTCGGTATCGGTTTATTCAGCTACTCAACATACATATTCATTGTGAAGTAAAACATTCTTAATAGTGGTGATATAAAGTGTGAGAAGAATACACGTTTTACCATACATTACAACTAAGAAAAGTGTGTCGTTTGGGAGTGTTGTCTAATTAATTGAAATTTCTTAAAAAAGGTAACTACCTATGTTCAAATATATTTATTTATAACTAGTCCAAAACAAAAACAATAAAATTATCTTACTAGCCGCCCAATTTTTATAATAGTTTCTGAGAAATTTTCTGTGTTGCGCGATTTTGCGAATTACTAATGAAACTGTACAAATACGTCATTATTATTCTTATTAGTCAGACCATTTTTTTTCGGTTGAAAACCATGAAGCATAATAATTAATAATATAATTATAACAATAACAATATGCCGTATTTAAAATGAATTACATATATTTTCTTTTTTTTAAATATAGCTACCTTCTGATTAAATTTAATCAAAACATTTCTAAATACAAAAATCCCTTGGTTAACAGAAAATGAGTTGTTGTCATTTATATTGTTTTTCCACCTGTTTGAATTATGATATCTTACATATAGACAAAATATTTAATATTTTACTATTTTTAGGTTCGTTTATACATAGTAGAAGTAGAGTGATTAACATGTGAGATATTTGACACGTCAGTAATTTTGTGCTATAAATCTCTTGCAGAGACCACACCAAGGTTGAGTTTAAACTTAAACAGCAACCCAGAATCATACGAACATTTTATTCGTTTTATATTACTCCTCCTATACAAAATGACTTATGTATGTCAAGTATATATCTATATATAACACGTAAAGTAGATATGTACATAATATCATGTACTTATACATAAAGCTTAAACATATAAACACGCAGTCATCAATGCCTACAGATCGATTTCAAATACATACATTTTTAATTGTTTTTTTTTGTCTCTAAATGCATTTCGAACAAGTTCAGGTCGTAGAGTTATAGAAGTTATTGGTAATTGCTAAATTTTAAATGAGGTCAAGTATTATTAAATATTTAATATAATTAAGTTTTCTTGGAACTAATATGTATTTAGGTACATATACTAGGGCATTGGCCAAAGTGGACATGGGATAACGTGACCGAAAAGAAGCAGTAAATGCTATAGGGTTAATCCCAATATTGTATTGTGTGCTAATATGAATAGTGAATTATGATAGAAGAAAGATAATGCGATCGAACCTATTAATTTATAATTTAAAAAAAATAACTAATAAAATAGTTTTAATGTAACCTAGGGTCTTAAACATATTTTAGGAACCCGGGTAATCAAACACAATTTCACAACGACAACTCTTTCTCAGTCCGTTTTCTGATTTCTTTTCCATGCGCAACCATCAAAACCAATTTTTTTGTTAATACCAAATTTTTGATATTTTTAGGCCACAATTAAACCGGCCATAAAAATCAATAGCTTTAATTGTGTGATATGTACAAATAATGTCACGTAATAATAATGATTTTATGTAATCTTAGAAGGAATATGCAAATTATACTTTTTTCGTGGAAAAAGGTTGTTGTATAATGAAAGTAGGAGGAAGATGAATGACACTTGGATATGTGTTACCGCACCCTTTAATAATCTACACAAAAATCGGGGACGAGGTGTTTTTACAGATAGTTCATGTGCCATTAAAAAATGATGTGCCCTAATCCGATGGAACTGAAATTGACGCTGCCTATATTAAATATAGGAACTTACATCATACAATACAGTACATATAGTTTATAGTGACCGTCACTAACCAATTTTCAATAAAGCAATTTTTCAAGGTATTAATAAGTAAATTGTCTTCTTTGTGTATACTTTCATTCCATTAGAGAGAAATAGTCACTATAAACGATAGTTGGATGAAATTCTTCCAACCAAATGGTCATTATAACCGATTTGTCACTATATCCGATAGTTGATTGTATGGGCATTCATACAAAACCAACCATTTCGAATGAAAATGCTCACTATAACCGGCATGTCACTATATCCGGAGACACTATAACCGATATTCACTTTACTTCTACACAGTAACAATAACAATTCTATCGATATAGAATTAATATTAGAGTATTTGGTATGTCCAACAGAAATGTTGAAATAGTTTTCGGAAATCAATAGAACCACAAACGCACCACATATTTATGTTGATATAAATACTTTCTACACAGTCTAACTTAAACGTCTATACCCTACGATTAATGAACACTTTTTACGTATAATATTACATATTCTACATATTCTATATAAGTATAATTCTATTCTATTAACAAAATTTACACTCTCATTGAACGAATTTTTCGTTCTAAACTAAATCATACCAAATCCTCGGCTCTGCTCACACATTTTTGCATAGTTTGATTAAATTTTAGTTCATGTTATCGGTACAAAACTTCAATATGTGTCTGCCTTAAATGCCGGGTAAATAAATTATCAATGATATTAGGTAATTTATTGCATAGCGATTGCTGATAAAACTGTTTCACTACATTATTATGTAATTAACAGTATTGATTGAAAATTAATGTTTATGTGTGGTCATCAAAAAAAATACCTAACAAAGTATTGTATTCGAACAGCGTGCCAAATTTCAATTCTTATCTGTGATATTAATAGCAAATAATATGTAGGTAAGATAAAAGCTAATTATAGTACAATTTAGGCTATCTTATAGTAGGGGTTGGAAAGGGTTTACCCCCTCTTAGGGTTGCACTCATGACAATTAACAGTTGAAAAATTGTTCCGTATCTTCTCTCTATGATCAATATTCCCGGCTCTAAGCTTGACCTTAACCCTTAAACTAGAGCGCTTTAACAGTTTATTAAATACTCCTGTGCTATTGGAAGATCTCTATTGTTTTTGGACGAAATCAAACATATAATATAGGAAAGAAATAGGGGGAGTTTCCAATAAGTTACTTTTGACATAAATTATTTATTCCGAAATTAATGCTTTACTCCTTTACTGACTATCCCCCTTTTACTCGTTTATTATTGGATTTGTCAGTTTTCTAAATATAATTTCGTAGATAGATAATTTCATAGTATTTTGTTTTTCAGATTTTAAAACATCAAACATCTACAATGAGTTTTCCATTTGTAAGTATTATTTATAAGTTATCGGGGTTGTTCTATATTTTAATTTTTTAGTCCCCATCAAGGTTTTGCAAACATAAAGAAAAAGCGATACTCATAGTAAAAACTATTTCACAAATTATTTTAAATCCTAAACTCATCAATTTATAATTAATTTTTGAAATAAAATCACTTTTTTGTGTGAATTTATATCAGTTTAATAACAACAACAACAACTGACGTCATTAGATCAGTTGGGCAAAATTATGTAAATTTACACCAAATATATATTAGCAGAGAGAAGTCTCTTCTTCTTTTTCATTGGACCAAAATGTTTCAGTGACACCTAATAATCGTCATCCATTGTTGAACACTGTTTTATGATGACAAGGCCTATCAATTACGAAAATCGTAAATACAAACGTATTTCTAATCGAAAACCTAACAATCTTTACCTACCTAAGTGTTTTATAGTTTTTCTATTTGTATCGCAAAAATAAAGAAGGCCTCCAGTCAAAAGTTATTTTTAACTTAAAAAAATAAAAAGAAGCTTTGTAACTGTTCGTAACTCTATCCCCATTAACATTTGGTTCCAAACAAGCGAAATTTATAGTCTGTAAGACCACAGTACAAATAATATAATTATTATTTGTACTGTGGTAAGACAGAATAAGAGACTCTGAAACCCCACAGAAAAATCAGGAACCCTCATGTACACAAACGAATTTAGATGAAATATA
>JANSTT010005514.1:0-29085 GCA_026745375.1 Platyura marginata
TTTGTTTATTAAATAAATAATTAAAATAAAATGTAATTTTTTGAGTTATACTCTTTCTGATATATTCGAAAGATTTATTATTATTATCATTAAGGGTGTTACAATCATTATCATAATTCATAGAGCCCTCCTGAATGCCCTGCACCATTACAAACGGGCGAAGTACCAGTAAAACCAAAACTCAACCTTCCATAGAACAAAAAAAAAAGAATTACAAAGAGAAATTTACCTTCTTTTTCCCTTAAAATTTAAGCAAAAAAACAGTTGAGCAATAATGCGGCACACTTACAATTTAACCATAATTTGATAACCAAACTTAAAAAAAAAACAAAAAAAACAAATTTAAAGCATTTTCACAAAAAGTCAAAACCTCAGCGTACCGAAGAAACAAAACAAACCACTCATCTGCTTCTTCAAAGCGCAAGGAAGCGAGAGTTCTTGCTAATTGACCGTATAATATTTTTGAGTGATTTGGTGTGGAGATGCCGCAAAGCCTACACCAAATCATTCACCAATAAAGTAATAGATCGATAGAAATATTTCTTCAATATTATTCCATTATTCCAAAAATCTCAATTATCATCTTTAAAAAAATAAACATAGAAAACAAATTTACAACGAATTTATAAACGTTCGTCAAGTCTCAAATT
The DNA here is from genome assembly GCA_026745375.1 of Platyura marginata. Lineage (NCBI taxonomy): Eukaryota > Metazoa > Arthropoda > Insecta > Diptera > Keroplatidae > Platyura > Platyura marginata. The sequence continues at coordinate 651 of JANSTT010005514.1, forward strand.
GTTTTTTACAAATAGAAAGCAAAAAAAGAAAAAAAAAGATCGAGCAATATATTCGTTATGTGTACGTGTACCTACAATACATACATACATACATATCTACTCTAAAAACATAATAAACATATGCATCATACTAAATTTGAATAGTGTAACGCTAGAGTTCCCGAACAATGATTCATCGGATGAGATTTTCTTGGCAAACATCGGCGCAAATATGTTGGCAATTAAAATTACTTTTATAAAAGGACGACCGAACAGAAAACAAATTGCTTCTTTAGATGTAGAAAAAACGATAACAACAAACAATTTATTAAATGTTTTTCTTTTCTTTTCTTTCCTCATAAACCAAGAAATTCTTGATAAATGATCTCTATATCATAAGCTGCGGCGCGGAGGTACGCTGTTCCGTTACAGAGGCAGTCAGCTATAAGTACTTTTCGGTTTAATTTGTTTGAAATTAAATAAATTTATTTAAATTTTATAGTATAATTCGAAATTATTGATTGTGCCCTGGCCACGCAGTATTTAAACAAACATCTGTTTTTCTGACTATCGTCGAACTGTCTACAATTATATTTGAAGAAATTAGCTATTTTCATTGACGCATGAAGTTTGTAGGACATAAAAAATGAGTGTCTTGAGTGAAAAATTATTTTTTTCACTAAAAGTTTTTCTTTGATGGATTATTATTTTTTTCGTGGTAAGCAGAAATTTCCTCGAAAATAGCTTAGTTAATTTTCTTTTAAATGGGATTTCTAAGTATGTAGGTAAATCAATTTTTTTTTTATTTATAAATTTCTTTGAATAGATATTTTATGAGGTGTCTGGTTTGAAATGTTTTTTTTTTCTTCTTGTTACAGAGAAATATTTGGTAACTAAATTTTTAGACACATCATACAACAACAACAACAAAATAAGCTGGCTCTGATTTCCTATTTCGCACTATCGTTATTGTTCCAAAGATAAGATGAATATTTGAAGAAGAAGAAAAACGTGAGTATTATAGATTTTTAAATATTTTTTATCCCTTAGTGTAAGAGAGGGCGGGCACCCTATAACGCCCGAAATTCCTTACGCCTCTCATAGATGGGCCCATTTATACATTTATCTCAATTGACATGACGAGCTCTTTTTTGCGGACCAATGCAACACTGTAAGTAAAGTGTTCTTTTTACGGAAACCTTACAAATGCTAGCAATTTCAATACTATTTTTAAGTATTGCCATTTTTGAGATAATGTCATTATTTAGACAGTTTTTAAGTGGAATCCAACCACCTGCTAATCTCAGATTCAGATAAATATACCAGAGAGAAAAATACCTAATGTTTCATCCCTAGTCGGGTCTTGAACCTGGGACCTCCCGTTCCAACGGCAATCACTCAATGCTCTGAACCATTTTTATGCCTTACCACTATATTTTTAACAGTTCGTCTAATTGGCTTTATATCTTTTTGACTTTACTAAGAGATACTAAGATAGGGGTTACGATACAAAAATCAGTTAATATTTCAATTTCTTAGACTCTATTATAAATTTAAAATGGAAAAAAGGGTTAAATAACTATTAATGAACTTGATTGTAATTAAATGTCAAACAAATAATCCGGATGATTTGTATTTCAACATTTTTAAGCCAAACAAATTTAATCGTAGTTTCCACTACTACGCACATTTAAATGAATTTTACATCTGTTTGCTTAAATAACACTCTGTTAAAATAATTTAAATGTCATAGTCTGCCATTTTCAATTATTTCAACATAGAGTGAACATAAATCAGAAATAAATCACAACATTGTAATCTATAAAAATAGTGCAGGCAAATATTTTTAAAATAAATAACTTTTGTCGTCACATTTCCTATATTCATGCCCTTCGCCATGGCCTTTTAATAAGTTATTATTCTTTTAGGATCACTTGCTATAACAAGTTGTTAGGGAATATTCTAAAAGATATTTAATAGAGCTCGCAAATTTATTTAATTTCGCCTAATCTTGCAAGTGAAACGAGCAAAAAAAAATTCGAGATTATCAGACGTCATTATAATTGTAAATTAGGTAAATTAGGCATTCTTTTATTCTGACCTTCCTAAAGATGTCAATGTGAGGCCACTAATATTGAACATATTACTTTTTTTCGAGTATGAATACGAACGTATTATTAGATACTTATTACTAATATTTTACTCACATATATTGCCAATTAATCGTTGAAAATTCAAATCATCTGATTTCAAATCCCATGCATGCGGATCAACTTCTAATGAAAGTGGTCCCAGTGATTTTTCCATTTTCGGTACACCATTTTGATTAAAACTACTTAATTTCACAATTCGTGGTTCGGAACTTTCACTATCGGAACTTGCCCATCGGGCAGCATTTTGTTCAGTCACCATATTATTTTTATTTGAACCTTGACTGAGATGAAAATTATTTAAACGATTCCGTGCAATTGCATCAGTTAGTTCAGGCACTTGACTAGAGTTTGTTGTTGTAAAATTATGTTCCGTAAAACTTTGGTCAGTATCACTTAAGTACTCTTCTTCTTCATTTTCATTCTAAAAAAGAATAAGAACCGAGTAACCAATTTGTTCAGAATATGGAATATGTAAACTTACATCACTATAATCTAATGGTTGATCAGCACCTGGAAAAAATGTACATAGGGCTGTCATTTGACGTACAACTTCTTCCATTGATGGACGATTTATTGGATTTGGATCCCAACAAGTGGTTATTAGTTTTTCAATTGGCTTTGGACATCCTTCTAATAATGGCGGTCGGTGACCTGGCTTAATAGTTACACTTTAAATATTTCATTTTTTCTTCCTCATTTCAATGTATAAACAAACAAAAAATTAACCTGTGTGCACACTCCACATTATCCTGTAAGTATATTCAATATTTTTGAATGGCTGCTCTCGAGACAAAACTTCCCACAGAATAATTCCCCAACTGAACACATCGCATTTTTCGGTATATGTTGAACCTTCAAAAACCTAATACCAAAAATAAAGATTAACAAAAACAAAGGAAACAAAACACGGCTAACCTCAGGAGCCATCCATGCTGCACTGCCTTTATTATTTGTCATTAGAGTGGCTTTATCTGTTACAGTTCCAAAATCACATATTTTTAATATTCTTCCGCCATTAATCAGCAGAAGATTTGGTGGTTTTAAATCTCGATGAATCAATGGTTTAGGTTGCATTGCATGTAGATACGCTACACCCTACAATTTTTTTTAAATATTATTTTATTTTATGTAAATGGTCGCAAGAACAGAATCTAAGATCGTAAGATCGTTGATGATAAATGCCTCCAATGTGGATATGTGAACATTTGATTTGGAAAAAAATACTAAATATTACTTACATCTGCACACTGTCTAGCCCAACTCATTGCATGCGCGGCTGTATAATATGGTTTTGGATTACAGTGCAGCACATTATACAAAGAGCCTCCTTCAGCATATTCCATAACTAAACAGACTCGAGGCTTTTTTGTACAGGCTCCATACAGTGCAACAATATTCTGATGATCGACTTTGGATAATTGTCGTACCTGAAAACAAACAAATAGCATCGATAGATAAATTATATAAATCTTTAATAACTTAAAAATACCTACCTCAATAGTAAATGCATTTCGATCGGTATCCTGTTCAATGTACTTAACAGCAACGTAATGATTACGCCACAGTGCTTTGTAAACAGTGCCAAATGATCCTTTTCCTACAATCTTAATAGGAAACAATAAATTGACCATAAATGGTATAATATCAATTAAATTTCTAATTTACTTCTAAATGCTGAATTTCATTGAAATCAATTTCTTCAACGAATGGATGAGAAAGGTTTGCAAGCTCTTGTCTTGTATCCGCCATCGAAATTAATCAGTAGTTCTGCATAATTTTCTTAGTTTTTACGCATATAATTAAGTAATAGATTATTGCATTCACTTTTAAAATAATAAATAAGTCAAATGAAGTATATTTTCGCTTCTATTTAAATTTATTTTACACTTTTTCTCAACACCATAATAATCACAACTTGAATGACATTTGACTGAAGCAGTTTTGCCAACATTGTGATATTGATTTTTTTACGATTTCTTTGTGAAAGGCAGCGTGATCTAACGATTAGTATATTTTCAAAACCTTATAAATGTAAGTATTCGTGCAGAAAGCTTTAGTTTAGAAAAGGATTTGTTAGTCTGGGGCTGACAATCAAAATAGTAACTCCCTCACCTTCAGGAAGTTTAAAACTTTGTAGCTATGGAATTTTTTTTAAATTAATTTATTTATATTTAAAATTAGACGAGGATATTAAGCGCTGTCTCATCAACAAATCGCTAAATAGAAAGGACCGAGGAAAATTTTTCAGGTTTTCCAAAAACTATTATTTTGCTGATACGGTGTATTCGTATTAGGGTAGCAAAATTATGTTCTTTTCCTTTTGCAATCTCTTCACTCTGGCCCACTGTTCCCCCTGCCTGTATTTCGAAAACTGATGTTATCTGCCCAATATCTGATTATATTTCGGTAATAATCTCTCGTCTTGTTGGGAAGAGTAGAACTTAAGTGTCCTCTGGATGCCAAACAATAACTTTTGGGAAGGTTTCACCTTTTTATCTCCAATCACTGCCCTTTTTATATGTGATGACTAATCCGTACAGACCTTTATACGAAAATGTCAATTTATATCAGAGACCATTCAATTCAGCGACAATTTATCTCACGACTACTGTCTGTAAGAGCATCATCTCCACAACACAGTCAAATGAAGGACATTTACAGAACAAATTCGACATCATCTTCAATTGTAAAAAAAAAAAAATACGATTCTAGGCTAGCCCAATATATAAGATCTAGAAGTTCTATGTCAGACGAACTACTTAATGACATAGGTAAAACAATTTCAAATGCCAATTACATCAATTCAACAAAACCATAAATGATCAATGTAAATTAGACTATCCCACCCTAAGTGATAGGTGGGGGCGGGTTAAAATTGTCGTATAAATGTTAACATTCTGTCTAAATTGTTCCGGTCATACAATCAACCTAATATTATTACAATCTATGTAACAATTTCAGACCTAATTCCACACATCCATACATACATACATATATAATATATATAAATGCTATGTATGCAAATTAATCCAAATTGAATACGGACGGGGATTGGAAAGATATCAAAATCATCAACACCTTCTCACTATAAACATATATATATATACATATGTATATATATATATATATGCGGAGATAATCATTCGCTAGGGTGTTGTTATCAATCGAAATCAATTGAATTTCGTGTTGATTTACATAATTTATTAAAATGTGTTAAGACATATGGTAAGGCGAGGTGCTGAAATTTGTGCATTCTCCAGTTCACATTTCTTAAATTATGTACCCGGTGGTATTTATGTTGTAAGTATATATTTATATATATATACATATGTAGTATGTATAACTGATCTGAATTTCAGTTTCTCACTATACGTTGGGGTTTTTATATGTGTCTACATTGTTTATATACCTATGTACAGTACAAGAAGTTGTTTAACCCCTCTGTTTGAATAAACATGCAAAATCTCAGAACATATGTATTTTGTACGTATTATATACACGTATATAGATAGATATGTAGAAAAGGCCTAAATAATTCAAAGGTCAGTCAGCCCTTGGGGCTCTTTATCTCGACATTTGCAAATTTTATAAAACTTTCGGTTGCTACTTGTCGGCATAGAGACACACATACAAAATACACAATATGAGTTCTGAAAGTCTGCTTTACTTTTACAAAAAAAAAAACACATGGAAGGAGAAAACTTTTTATTATTCCCCTCCCCCTCTCGTATCCATTCAAGGAAGCCAAAATATGAGAATGGGTATATATGTATATTTTACATTTATGGATATTTTACAGCCGGAAATATTTCTCATATTTTATTTATGGTCCGGGGTTTTTAAGTGCGTCTATATTTGGATGTAAATATCAAATTGATAATACATGGTGGATGTCTACGAAAACAGAAAGATCTACTTTAGAAGTCAAGTTTTTTTGTCATAGAAAAATGATTTTTCCATTTCAATAAATGATTTCCATAGAGATTTCTCGAATATTATACAGATTTGTAGATATTACATATGACACAAGAAAAATATTTATTACATTTTGTATGTAATAGGTAATCTGTAAGGGCAATGGGTAAGGTGATATTATATGGATAGGCGTTCCCTGGCTGTAATTTTTGGGGGCCAGAAAAAGACAATTAATAACAAACTTCAAATATTTATTTTTGTGTACCAAAAAGGCCTACAATGTATAAATAATTAAAGTTTACAGATTTTAAAAGAGAATTATAAGAACAAAACAAAATTATTGAATGATATTAGGGAGGGCGCCATCCAAAAACTCTGAAATAAAAGTTCGCTCCACCAATTTTCAAATTAAAAAAAATATTTTGACATTTCTCCATCCAAATTTTAAATCCCCCTGGAGGGCAGGGGAGTCATGACCGCCAAAAATTCCTCATAGAAATGTTGGTCGGGGTACCCCCTCTATTGATCCCCCTCACCTCAACTCTATAGCTTGGTGTATACGAAAGCTATACGAAAGTTTATATTTCATTCAGAACATATTTTTTTAAGTAATGAAAAAAATTATGTCTAAAATGTTAGGCGGACGCCTATGTGTATAAGTAATATGCAAAGTTAGAATTTAGTAATTGAAATAACTATAAAAAGGATGTTTGTGGTGCTCGAAGAACAAATTTCAAGTTCCAAGTTTAGAAACCGTATTAACACACCCTGGTGTTGGAAAGGAATCAATAAATAAAACCAGTAAAAAAGAAATAATTGACTACGTCGATTATAATATACCCTTATGAGTACTTATTTATTATCTACGACCGTCCTTATCAATTTTTACTGTATAACAAATATTGTAGTTAAATTAAATACAAATAATTAAAAAACCGTAAAAATTACATAAAATTGATTGCAGCGCTACCCTTCTTCTCCTATAGCTTGTCCAATTTGCCCCAAAAACACTAGAGATCTTATACTCTAGATTTTAGAAGTACTTAATAACCTGTCAATTTCAGCTCTCCAGCTTGATCATGGACGGACAGACATGTATGTATTTCTAAATATTTCACAACAAAGACAAAGATGTTAAATTGGTTTTCTACGATGAATATTAAGGGGTGTACTAATACCAAATATCAAAAAGTTACAGGACTAGGGTAGAAGTATTCGTCGAGCTGGAAAAGAAAACAAGAACCGTTGGGCCTATTTTGAATGAAGCGAAAACGAAGTCTATTTGGATAAGATAAGGGTAGGTGACTATCATTTTAAAGGTGTGAGCAATTTTTTTTGGTTCAACAGTAAGTAGCATTAACAACAAGCCAACAAGCATATGAAACAAGGATTAATACAGAAGCAGAATCAACCAGGAACTGAACGATCTCATAAGCGGTGAAAATGTCGTGCGATATGTCAAATCTTAAAGACTTAAATGGGCGGGATACGTCGCCAGGATGCACCAGAACCGAGTCCCAGGTAAAAATCATGGATGCTAACCCCCAAAGCATAAGGTCAAGGGGTAGACCGAAAACGAGATGGAAGGACATCGTGAATTAAGACTGCCGAACAATGAACATAAGTAATTGGCGCAATGGATCGTATGGTCTGGAAAAGATTAGTAACGGTGGCCAAAGCTCACCCAGAGCTGTAGTGCCATTTGATAAGGTTAGATAATACTAAATATCCTTTGATTAACATCATACGAGTATAAAAATGGCTGCGCACTTACTAAAACACTGACTTTACACCGTGCATTTTCGATGTTTCAGAAATTTATTAAGAAATACTTCCTTGATTCTAATTATCACAATGCGTTTTAGTGATATTTACTTTAGGATGTTGATTAACTTTGTTTTAGTCATAAAGAGTAGGTTTCTACTTAATTTTTTATTGGGGCATTTGTCTACTATTTCTATTTCAACCATGTAAAAGGATTCAAGATTTGATTGCTCAATACATTTTGTTATGACTTATGAGGTAATTAGTTTATTCTTTTGAAATTGACGTACTTTTGTCGATTTACACAAAAATTACATCAAAATTGACCATATGGCTTCAATAAATTAAATCAATAATATCTGGAATCACAACGTTTTTATGTTATTTTCGTTGTTTACATAAAATATCTACCTACGACTTACATCTTTAGATAATGTATAGATTCATATAATATGTACCCAACAACTGTAGACTATTCAACCATTTATGTTCATTAAAAAAAAAAAATCTATTTACATATTTGCATATAACATTATCGAAAATCTATTCTCTTTGTGCTATCAGGCAAAAGCAAATCGGATAGCAGCAACATACCATCCTCCTACCCTTTTTCAATTCAAACTCCCTCCTAACCTCCTACAGCCTGATGTATCCGCATATAATGCTACCCATCTTATTCAATTCACCTTTCTGTTAGAAGTTATATAGGAGGAAGTTTTGTGAACATGAGTTTGAGAATACCCATGGGAGTTAGACCAAATGCCGGACACAGCTGCGGGTAAGAGAATTTCCCTTCTTTTATATGCACATTTCAACTTGACTATAGAGGAAACCTTTTCCATAGACTTATATTCGATTATCGTACCATTGGCTCTGGGATTGTCCTTCGGTATAACTTTTGTGTCTCTCTCGTCTTTTTATTTTATTTTTTTTTTTTTATTTTATTTTTGTGTTTCCAATATAAATTCTAAATTGATGGAGTATTCAAATAAATTTAAGGCAATTTAGGAGGTGCCTTGGATGGATAATGGAATTCAATTTTAAAATGTGGTCAGTTGCATTTGGAAAAATTATGTACATACATAAAATGTGCATTTAAATGGATACATCCTATTCTAAAGTTATATACGAATTTGATTATTGGATTTTGTTTAAGGATAATTGCCATTCCACTTCTAAGCATTTCCTAAAATAACATTTTGACCAAGCCAATGTAAAAAAACTTTGTTTTACGTGTACAACCTTTTATTTAACGATTGTTATAACGATACCTGGACAGGTCTTTCGAGGATCCGTCAATATTTACTAGATTAAATAGATTGTTGGATGAGACTGAGCTCTCTAGGACGTGTGCAAGTTAGTTAAAGAGGACTTCAAAGAAGTTGAAACAATCAAAATATGTATAATATGTGTACTTGTGTAGTTTGAACATTACCATCAGGCCGTTTCTCGGTCTACGAGGAAGCATAGGCCATCCACGAAAAGCCGCCACCGCGTCCTGTTCGTTGCCAAAGCTTTCACTTCTGTCCATTCTTTTCCTCCTTCATTAGCTTTAGCGATTACAGTGCGACGTCACGTTTTTCTGGGTCGTCCTCTTTTGCGAAGACCTTGGGGATTCCACTCTAGCATTTCGTGTGAAATGTCATCCTTATGTTGTCGAAGTGTATCTCCGATCCAGTTCTATTTATTTCGACGAATCTGAGCATTAATCTTCTCTATGTTTGTGATAATTCTTCATTTCTAACCCTGTCTGAGCACTTCACACCTACTATACGCCGTAAGCACCTGTTCACGAAGACCTGGAGTGTTGATATTATGGTGTTTGTTACTTTTAAGGTCTAGCAGCCGTATAGTAGAATTATTAGACAATAAGTTCGGAGAATGCTCAATTTTAGGTTTCTTTAGATTTCTTGAGCATTTCTTAGCGTACATTACTTAGTTACTGTAGTGATTTGTATGTACAGTAAACTCTCGCTCATATTTCCATATTATTTTTTTAGAAACATACTTTTTCATATTGTTTTTCTGCTTTATTATGATCCTTGGGTGTGTCGCTTTTTAATTTATATCTCTTCATTCGTTTGTATAAAATTTTATCCAAAAATTGTCCAAACAGTCAAATTTTAGTACTGCAAAACCGGTATAAAACCATATAAAGTTTAATTTACGTTTCAATAAAATCCAGGAATAAGATTGAGCACATTTCATAACATATTATTCTATTAATATTTATTTAAATGTACATTACCTATCCTACTCGTATATTATATGCGGAAAGTCCAAAAAAAAATCTTCCTTATTAAAATGCATAAATGGCGTTGAATATATGATTACACTAAAAGCATATTCTCAGAATTCCATTCAAAGCGTATTAAATCCACATTTATGAGCCGGGATAAACATCTATATTTACCTTATAGGTATTTACATATATATGTTTGCCTGTATCTATATATACAGGGTGTTACTAGTACTACGAGTATGTAATGTTAAACTTCTCAAGGAGGTGGTATGGGACCAATATTCTTAGTCAAAATGTTCAAAATGCATTTTTTGTTTGGGGGGTTCGTTTTTTTTATATTTTCTCCACGAATAAAAAATTTGGTCACTCGGATCGCTCGCTCGTTGGCACGATAACTTTTACGTTGAGTTAAAAACTTCAATTTTTTTTTTATTGGTTAAAATATGTCTAGACTCTAGAGTTTTTGGTATTGTAAATGGGCCTCATCGACCCCCTTCCATACAAATAACAATGTGTTTTGTCATAGTAAAAAACAAAATTTCAAACAAAATTATAGATACAAAAAAGTTGTTGTAGCCCATATGAGGGTGTAACAGATTAAAGCAATTTGTTAACTCTTATAGGACCCCCCATACTAAAATGCAATAAAATGGCAATTTTCCTACAATTCTTATATGAAATTGAGAAAAAATTCTATATACAATAAAGTTTTTGTTTTTTGTATTGCAAGAAAGGAGGTTGATGTTTTTTATTCACCGTTAACCCTTATAGGACCCACCATACAAAATTACTGTAAAGTATCCATTTTCTCACAATTCTTACATGAAATTGAAAAAAAGAGAAAGCAGTAATGGTGGAATGGGGAAGGTAGGGGTGGGGTAGTTTATTATGGAAACCGTGTTAGCTTTACTTAGCAGCTTTTTTCTTGTATATCTATTATTTTATGATTTATAACAAAAACGACCGTATCTTACGAATAGAGTCCGAAACCAAAAAATGTCATGTGGTATTTTCAGTTTAGAATTTCGTTCCCAGCTACTTGGAACTTTACATGACACTACCAAACAACTAAATACCCTGTAGAATGTAGATGTTTGTATGTACTGATGAATCTATTATAATTTTGTTTCATTGTACATTCTTGTAAAATCCATTTCAATAAACATCTGATATTCCTTGTGCCCTTATATGCCAACACTTAACTTATATTATTTTGGAGCATCCTCATTATCGAGCTTTTCGCATGATGATTTGTAGCTGGTATAGAATTAATGGGTTTCATTTTTACTGAACAAGCACTTTTGTTTCATTTATTTAAAACGTTCTCTTTATAAAGGATTTATTGTTTGCGGATACAAAAACATTTTGAATATTTTATTGTTAACATAAAGTGATCACTTTTTTTTATATATATATAATATTGAAAACATTTCTGGTTCAAAATATTTTCAATATAATACTCAAACTGATTACTTTCTATATAAACCATCAGAAAATTTCTCGATTCCTTGGTGCCATACCGCCAATAAAACACATAGAAATACTGCATTGAATTTTCATCACTATCGTCACGTTCCACCAGATCCTTTTTTTTGTTTTTGTTTTATTCTGTTTGTCTTTATAAAGAATCCCGTCTGTATATAATGTGTTTCATCTTCCTTTTCCCATATTTTTTTTTACAATTGAAATGGCGTTTGTTACCAATTGGTTCAATTGCACAATGTCACATGATTACTATTTTTATTGGGTCACTTAATGGCCTCAGTCATGATACCTCTAAAAAAAACATCTAATAATGTATTCGGAACATGACCGGTTTGGACTTTTATCTATTCCATGTCCTTAACGGTTTTTTTTTTCTTGTATAACGGTAATGTTAAAAAAAAAGGAACGACCAAAGGAATGGAGGGTGTTCAAAGTGTAGGTATATATATTGTGAAAAGTTCACATAAAAGTTGGATGGTACATTTTGGATTACTTGGGGGATGAGATACGTTTGGCACACATACATATGTATATAAATATGTATTCATCACTACAGGTATACATTTATGCTTTTATTAGTATAAAAAAAAAGCTTTATTCGTACAAAGTACAAAATTACTAATTATATTTTGCTTCAATACTATCACAAAAAGTTCAAGTATAGAATTAGAGTGGACTTTGTGAAAAGGAGACACGGTATAAAAGGTACACCTCTTTTTCTAACTAATATTTAATGTGACCAATAATGGACCCCACAAAATTTACAATCTCTGCCGGTTAGTTTGTCCGTTAGTTTATATAAACACTCTGAGTTATGCACTAGGTTCTATCTCCGGTTGTCCAATTGTGTGTAGGAAAATTGTCGTTCGAAATAAAAAAAAAATGTTGTTGTTTTTTCTATGACCTTCTTTTCTATCGATTTACACGGTACTTTATTTACATGGTTTCGCTTTCATGTGGAAATTTAAAAAAACATCTTTTATTTCTATATTTTATATTGAACGCCATTGTAACTCGTTTTACACGGTTTCGATTTACATCATTTTTCGCGGAACGTATCTATCTTGCAAATCGAGGGATACTTGTATTTTACGTTGATAACTGTGTTATTTTGATAAAATGACTGTAAAATTAGAATATTATGAAATACATTTCTTTGAAATGGATATTCGAACAAAACGCTAGTCACTTACTGACTGAGGGAAAAATATATTTTAATAAAAAGACATATTATATCCACCATTTTAGACCCAAAAATAAAATCTACGATAAAAAATTGAAATATTATTTTTTTTTATATATATAAAATTGAAATTGTTAGTCAACGTACTAGCTATGAAAATTGTCAATCCTGAATATCCTGACACAAAAGGTTAATCACATAAAATATCCATACAATAAAACGTTCAAGTAAATCTTACAGCTCCCATGTGTGTAATCGAAATTCCTATTGACGATGCCAATCTAAAAAAATATTGCCAGTTTTTTTTTTTTTTTTTATAAGGGTAGGTAATGTAAACCTTAAAAAATCACCACACTTGGTTGATTTTCATGCATTGTAGCGCTTGTTTTACGACCGCTTAATTTATATTGATGTGGGGGCTCTCCGATGTGAAATACGAGAATTGAGGTATATAACTATAGGATAAAAAGTGGATGAACAATGTCCACAGATAATTTTTATTTCACTGGGGATCAATTTTTATTGAACCTAATAGAATGTGTATATTGGGTATATACTCGTACCTCTACTATATACGTGTATTAACATTATAGAGACATATTTATAGTACGTTTGCCTTTTTTTTATTAATGTTATACATATATATGTACGTATATAAGTACACATATGTACATATGTATAATATTATTAGTAGAATAGTAGCTATGTTTCAATTATTTAATGGCTTGGATCCACTTGTCATTTTGCCAAGTTAACTACATATATTTGCAATAATCATAATATAGTTAGTTAATCTTGTATTATCATAATATGAAATATTTTTGAGAGACGTTATTATAGCAACCACTTTAACAGTTTGGATTGTGAAAATATTGTTGTACTCTCTACCAACGCCTTCTAAGAATACTAGACCGTGCTGTAGAAACGGTGACGTATACAGCATAGGCATAAATATTGAATTTTGGGCTTTTTGGTTTGAGAGTTATATTGACAAATATCTTATAGAAAGAAGGTACATATTTCTAAATAATTTAAATTTTTGTAGTTGGATTAAAACGAAAAAAAGATTTGTTGATTTTTTCAAGATTTTACCAAATGATAGAGAAACATTTCAGGAACATAATCTGAAAAATCATCTTTCTAACAGATTCTTAGAGGTTTTTATGGATTAAAATCTAACCCTAAAAAAAATTCAATGTTTATCCCTAGGCTGTACTGTACAGTGCATATCGTTGAAAATATCGTCTACAGGCTAGACCACGGCCTGGTATTCTAGAAGGCGTTGTGCCTAATAGTATCAATGACACAATACATATAAAAAATAATCTCAACAAAAACATGTTCTCCATTTAAAGTATTTTGAGGCACTCTAAAACAACATTTAATAAACAATACAACCGCAAAAACAACGATCTTCCTATCTACATACATACAAAAACTCTCGGTTATATTTACCAAACCAATTTGTCACTCAATTATATTTACAACTCGGTTATATTTTAAGCCCTGACAGTAAGCCCTTAGTAAATATAACCGAGAGTCTACTGTATCTTAAAATCAATTTTCCATAATCTCTCAAAACTTCTACGTTTAGTTTAATATACGAGTATTATGTATATACAGTAGACTCTCGGTTATATTTACCTATTAAATGTCAGGGGTTAACCTTTTCAATCCGACTAAGGGATGTTTAAACTCTCACTGGTAAAGTATCAAAATCCGCTTGATGTAAATATAACTGAGTGACAAATTCGGTAAATATACATAATTTAAAATTTTCATACAAAATTTTTGGTGTAAATATACCCGAGAGTAAATTTAACTAAACATAAGTAATACATATAACCGAGAGTCTACTGTAATTGGAATTAGAACTAAAAAATTGTATCCATAACAAATGCATGGTATCCCGTCAATTCATCGTAAAAAAAAATAAACCGAAACACAATTTACCGAAAAGCTATCAAACGATAATTCATCGAAACACAATTTACCGAAGTTTTACAATCGGCTTTGTGGTCCCGACATGCTTTTGTTCTGGTATTACCGTTGCCCGGCATTCCCCTCCCCTACAGGCGAGATGTAGAAATGTTCAATTTATTGAATTTAACGATAAAAAAAATATTTTCCAGGTTTAATAATCTTATCAGTAATTCGTTGAGTTGTTTTTCGGTGAATTGTTGTTCGGTAAATTGGTTTTCGGTGAATTGTCGTAGAATCCAAATCCATACAGCAAAGAAAATTATGATAATTGGTTGATGTGCTAATTACTACGAGTTACGAAGAATATGTAGAATTGTAGTAATTCGTTTATCAATAAAATAATATTGAAATTGTATTTTCCACATTATTGAAAATTAATTTATTTCGAATCGAATTCAATGAATCTATCTCTAAGGTCAGCGATTATGAACTATAGTTATCGCTAACTAGATGTTGGGGATATTTGATATAACACAGTTTGGAGACGATGCTTGGAAGAAGAATTCTTGTTGGTAATTGACCACTTTTAACACTTTTTTAACAATTTTTGGGAGTAATTTATAAAATAAGTCAAACAAAATTTGTTTAAAATATTATTTTATAGACAAACCAGTTATTTAGAATTGTACATTTGAAGGATTTAATTAATTATGTAATTAAACGTTTGGTGTTACAATACTCTACCGAAGATGGATTCCTTTATATATCTCGTCACAGCCACACATTATCCTTTCGCTTTGGTGGTGTAATGAATATACACAGAAAAGGAACAGATTTAAACACACACACAAAAAAAAACCAGAAAATCCTTAAACTGCGGAAGATGTATAAGGAAGAATATGTCAGGAGGTTGAATCGTGAACCGCGTACCCAACAAATACCTATATATACTACATATATATGTATATATATAGTATATACAGTACAGTTATATGCGGAAGTTGCTGTGATAATAGATGGCAAAGTAACCCCTTTTATTGTGATCGGGTTGCAGAAAACAATATAATATACAAGAAGTTAAAAAAGGGTTGCATATTTTAGATAAAACAAATGTGACAAATGTTAACGAGGGAAAAAGACGATAGCGCACAAGAGGAGAATATGGAAAATTGATATTTATGGTACGGACTGGATGGATGTAGTAAGAAAACAAAAACATTTTCCAAAGAAATATTTTGAAGGAGAGCAAGAAAGAAACGCGGCACATTTTATATAGCAGAAGTTTTATATATGTGTAGAGAGTTTTACTTGTAGGGTGAAAGAATATCATTGGGGGTGCGAAAAGGAACGGAACTACGGATATTGTATAAATGGAATATTGTAGCTTTAGACATTGAAAGGAGATGGAAAATTTCTTAGAAAATATTTTAAGAAAAATGTCAAGAAACTTGACGTCGGAAAGGGAAGAAAAATTTGGTTTTGGTGGGTAAAGAAGACGGTTATGGTTTTTCTGTATATAAGAATTTCACCCAAAAAAAAAGGAACTGTTGAAAGAGAGGACATCACAATCTTAAGAAAGGTATAATGTGCTATATGTTTTCTGGTTGTAAAGAAGACGTTTAGAGGTTTGCGGAGGACGTAGCGGTGCACCGAAGAGGCAACCACACCGACGACGACGATGTGGCTGAAAAATGTACTACTTCGGTGGTTATTATTAAGACTCCGCCTTCATTTTGAGGCTTTTTTGTAGGTGGTAAAATGCAACCCTCTAATCGTAAAATGGAAACTCACCTTCATACTAAAAACATGTTGAAGATTCCTTAACCGACACTAACTTTCAACCCAACCCCGCCACAGTATTTAGCCGCAACACATTGGCAGGGACGTCCGCAAGACAAGAAACCAACAAAAAAGAAAAAGGTTGTGGGGGGCGAGAACGGTCCGCGGATTGTATAGATGATGATGTGGCCGATTTTTTCACCGCAGATAGTCTTGAAATGTTCTGGTACGCGTTCGCACTGATTATAATTCGTTCGTCCGTCTGACAAGTGTCTGAATTTTTCTTGTTGTTGAGCTACACTGAATTTTGTAGTGGTGTACTGCTGATTATGATAATAATGTGAATTTGTGTATAATGTGATGTATAATGATAATAATGGAATGGATAACAATTTTGTGAAATTGAAATTTTGAAAGTAAAATTCAGTGCATCAAATTTTCCAAATGATAATGGATTATTAAACTAATTGGGATGCTAGCTATCGAAAAGAAAATATTTTGATCTACTTAATGGCAACAATAAAAAACTTAAAATGTTAGTTTATTAACTATGGAATTAATTATAATGGTGAATTGATTATCGATGGCTTATATACAATACCCGATAACTCATTTTTATCCACTTTTCAGGAGACAGTAAAAACTTTGTTTCGTATAGCGTATTGAGTTAGCGGACGTCAAACATTATAAAAAAAACGAAATTTTGTGATAATTTTACTATAAACATCAATTTTATGCAATCATAAGAAATTCGGTAAAAATGAGTTATCGGGTATTGTATATAAGCCATCAATTTTTACTACTAACTATTTTTATTTAACATTTTTTTTTCTGATTCATATAAACGTTAAATAATATATTTTCAAAATATTGTTCAACACCCCCTTCCCAACCCATCTATTACCAGTTCATCAACTATTTTTAAATTAACTTTTCTTAAGCTTCGCTTAAAAGATAATAATCAGTCTTCGGAGATCAGTTACTAAATAATATAACACAGGACACAATATATGTGTTCCACTGATTCCTCTCCTAGGTTCCATCTACGACGTAAGATAATATTCTTTATAGTATGTCAGTGTTTATGGTTTGTCTGATGACGCTTTTTCACATAACTAAGAAAACCTATAAAATTATCCAAAATGAACATTTGGAGACTTTTTCTTCATGTATTTCTTAAAGAACATTACATAAAAAAATTAGACTGGAAAATAAGATAGACAAGTTTTAAAGGAAAATTACCGGTTAAAACTGTTTTGAAGTCGGAAATACTTTTTAAGTTATTGCAAAATTCTATGGATCATTGTTCCGTTATAGATTCCCTATGGGTAATTAAGGTCACAGTTAGGTTCTCTCAGTTCTTTTAGGGCAATTTTTTTTATTTGGTTAAAAAAAATTTGAAAGATCACCTTGAGTACTGTGTAATTTAGTATTTAAGACTCCTTAAATCCCTTAGTTATTATTACACCTTTCAAACTAACATATGCTTTTCTTGTAAGTGTGGAGGGGTTTTATTATTATTATGAGAGGGGGGGTTTAGACAGTGTCTTAGGGGCCCTTATTCCTTAGTTCAGCAATTCATATTTAAAATATAAAAATTAATGGAAACATTAGGAAACACAGGATAGAGGCGAATAAGGAAAGGTAGTTTCTTTCTACCCGTAATTTTTAACGGGTTAACGACTAGTTCTAGTAGTGTTGCCGATCGTTTTTTAACGAAATACTTTTTTCTAGCAGATATTTTTAGAAATTGGGTTCCCTAGGCGCGCACCTAGTGTACCTATGTCTAAACACGCTACTGGTCTTAGAAATTAGTGTTTTAAGGCAGATTGGAGAAACACTACTTTCTCGTTCTAAAATTTATATTTTTTTTTTATTAATGCAATCCAATACTGGATGTAGGCGATCTTGTACAATTTTAGTCACAGTTTAACTTAAATTATAAATTATAAACAATGCTCGCGAATCTCTCTATATATACAATACAATGTGTACCAAATCGTCAACTGGTGATTAGTATGTTTTCCTGTTCAATTTCTAATATTGCATAACCATAACATCTGTTTTCTACCAATTTTTCCTTGGTGTAGTTCGTATTTTATATTCCGCATCATATGGCCAAAGTACAGCGTTTTTTTTCGCTTTAGGCTCCTTAGAAGTTCTCTATCGGTGCCCATTTTTGATAGAACTTTTTTATTTGTAATGTGGTCCATGAACCATGATATTCTATGAATGCGTCTGTAGAACCACATTTCAAAGACTTCCAACTTATTCATATTCTTTACTGTCAACATTCATGCCACCATACCGTATAATAAGACGGATCAGACCAGGCATTTTACAAATCACAATCTAAGTCTCTGGAATTTAGAACTTTTTTGTATATACGGAATTCGTTTCTAGTCATTTCATATTTTGTTATCGCAAAAACGAAACTTGGTTTTTTATTTTCAGTATAGATTCGAGATAAATTTTGGTTCCCTCTAAAAACCATCTAATTCTAAAGCATAAATGAAAAAAAAAATTTTTAGATGCATATATTTAATACCAATTAATGAATAGCTTCAACCTTCATAAAATTGGTAGCCTTTACCAAACAAAATACTAATTAAACAAACGAACATATATCCAAATAGAAACAACCGTTGCGACATGCAATATTTTCACGAACACTGGGTGATTGCCATATAGTGAGGTATTTTTCGATTTAAACTCCCAGTTGAAACCTCTAATTAGCATCGTGTGCGGAAAAGCCAAGCGGAATATATAAATAGCTATTCGCTATTCCATAATGATCTAATACAGTTT
Organism: Platyura marginata; assembly: GCA_026745375.1. NCBI lineage: Eukaryota > Metazoa > Arthropoda > Insecta > Diptera > Keroplatidae > Platyura > Platyura marginata. The sequence goes on from JANSTT010005514.1 coordinate 19,882, forward strand.
TGTGTGGAAAATCGCTGGTGTGGTTGGTGTGTGGTAACGCCCTCATAAAATGTTGAGAATTATGGCCATATATTGGTTACGCGATTTTGTTGTTTTTTTTTTTTTTTTTTAATTCTGCTACCACCGAATAAAAGTGATATCTCCTTCTTGCATTCCTATTTTAATATTCTATAGGTGTATTACTGTATAGCAAACTGTGCGGCTGTATTTCCGTCATAATGTGCGGTGCGCGTAATATAATTAATTGCAATAAACATAAAACGTTAACTATAACTTCAACTCTTTCATTATGCAAATTTTCCAAATTTTCACGCACGTTATACAATACAAAATGAATACGTGATATCACATGTACAAACACATGCACATCTACATACACACATAGTAGTTATATTTTACCTTGTGGAAAATTAAAAAAAAAAAATTCCCAAAAAGGAATAAAAAAAAAATGTTCATCAGTCGTTACCGCGCTTGGTTTTAAATTGGTCGGGAGTCATTAATTTATTGCGTTTGGAAATTAACGAGTTGGGCACGCGGGACTCTAAGCGACTTTTTAATTAAAAACTTTAATTTTCATTTTTACGATGTCAACCTGTTGCTGGTTGTTTTGTTTTTATTTTGTGTTCGCTTATGATGGTTTTTCGGCGTATTGATTTTATATGTTTATGTACAATTGTGCAGAAATAGGATATATTGGTGGCAAAAGTTTTAAAATGGATATACTCATCCAAAAAATAAAAAAAAAATACTGCGTGTAACTACAGATTCAAATGTGTATCAGCTGTTTTTTTTCATTCTTTTCTTTTTATTGAAATTTTCCTTTGATCTCTAATAGACAGTATATAATGTAGTGACTGACTGACATACCTCATGTGTGTTTGTGTGTCGATATTTGATTTTAAATTGGGGGCGACTGAGATTTTTTTTTTGATGTTTAACAATGGATAGATGTTGTGGGTAAAAATCTAGATATTCGACAAATTGAGGCAGAAACAGGGTTATTCAGATCAGTAGAAATAGAGTAGAAATTTATTTGATGACGGATTAGTAGTAAACGTTCACAGAAAATTATATTCATATTCCTAAAATTGCGTCCTCAGGGATGTATATATTTGGAACAATATCCGAGTGTGTAACTCCAGCTAATACGAGTCTTTTAAAATGAGATTACCTTTAAGTAGTTATTAATTTATCACGAAATCAATTCATATCAATTGTTTCGTCAATGACCAACGTATAGACAGACTTAAGCTCAACTTTTTTTTTCTGTGACATAAATTTACCAACAAAATGTTTGAGTGAAGTCCTTGATTTTAGAAGTGTCATATGTCAGTATGTGTTTAGAGTGCGAGCGAGGCTAGCAAACAGTTTTTTTTTTAAGTTACATACATATATAAAAAAATTAAGATCTTAGTTTAAAATTTTAGAATTCATAAACAATGAAAGTAAAACTAAAGTAAAAAAAAACTATTTAATATATTTAAAATTGTGATATTAGTGTATAAGAGTGTGTGTTAGCATTATAATATATTTAAAATTTAAATATAATATGCATTTGGCGTCTGAAGTAACATCAACAACAAATCAACCGCCATTAGACTGTTCTGGCCATACAAATAGTAATAATAATAGCAATAGTATCGGTACATTAACTGCAGAAACTCTAGCCGAACGAACCTTAGATGGATTACTTGCAGAGCATCCCGGTGAATTGGTTCGAACGGGTTCTCCACATATAGTAAGAATTTTATATTTTTTTTATATAATTGATCCAATAAAATACTAAGAAACAAATTGCTAAAAGGTCTGCACAGTTTTGCCGAATCACTGGCGTTCAAATAAAACACTACCGGTGGCCTTTAAAGTTGTTGCATTGGGCGACGTCGGAGATGGAACTCTAGTCACAATAAATGCCGGAAATGATGAGAATTTCTGTGGTGAACTTCGAAATTGTACAGCTGTAATGAAAAATCAAGTAGCAAAATTTAATGACCTACGATTTGTCGGAAGAAGTGGCAGAGGTAAGTGAAAATTCAAATAGATTTATCAAAAAGAATTTTCTCTCGTCGTTTTTTCTTCTTTTTTTTTGTGTTTAAATTTTTCTTCAGATAAATTGCCGTAAATTCTTAATGCAAATAATGAATGTGCTAATCACCATAAAAACAAGTTCAAAGTCCCATAAATTATCAAACGCTTTCCCCTCATTTTATCGTTTTAATTCTTTTCCTTGTCTTTTTCGTTATGTAGGAAAAAAAACTTTTTGACAGCAGCTAATCCCAATTGCTCATTTTTTCATCCCTATTTAAATGTTTACATTTTGAATTAAGAAAATTCGTTCATTTAATTCAATTCACATTTGCACTGTAAAAAGGAGTTTCTTTTTTAGGAAAGTTAGGTTAGGAAAGTATAAATGGATTTTCTATATAGGATTGATTTGGACTTTCAGTACTGGTAGTAGTGTGATGAGCAATATTTCATTTTCACAAAGAAAAAAATTTAGATTTATTATAGATAGACAATTGTTTTCTTATAGAATTTTTCAAATCTAGTTTATAGGAAATCATTTAAAAAGGATCTTGTGTGCTAAAGAAAATTGATAGCTTATTTCTATACATATAACTTGTGAAATTCAATTTATATAATGGATAAGAATTCAAAAATAAGCCAGGGAAAAGAGAAGAAAAGTCTGCTATGTGTAGTTGGTTAATTTCAGAATTTCTAAACACAATTGTTTCTTTGTCATGAACGGTGAAAAGAAAATGGGCACGGATTGGTCACAAGAAAAGCCTTGTTTTGGAGTTCCCAAGGAAGACGCACACCTAGATGGTCTAATAACACATGGAAACGCTCGACAATAAAAGAGATAAAACTGAAAGATCGAGAGTGGTCCCTTAGCAATAGACACTTGTTGACTACTGGTCTCAGCCCTATGTCCCACTTGGAGGGGATAAAGAACCGAAAAGAAAAGAAAGTTAGTTTACCATTATTGATATTTTAGCTCAGTTATTTTTCACTACCGAGATATGTTTACAATGGTACTGAAAATATGATCTGTAGGTTGTGTTTCTTATGCCAAAAAATCTCTGGCCAAAAGTCATAGTGGCTTAAGTGTTTTTAAGCTAAAAATGACTTTTAAATAGAATCGACTTCTACATCTACATACATAGTCCAATCTTTTATTTCGCCCTTCGGATTTTTAATATGTTTGTTTAGCGAATTACACATTAAAAACTAAATGGCTTAAATAATTAAAATTGTTATTTGTAATAATGGCTTAAAATATTTTTTCTCAGAAAGGCCTTTAGAATCAATAGAATTTTTAAATCACAACGTTTGCTATACAATAGAAAAAAACTTTTTGTAATTTCATTTAATACTAGAAAGTAATGAAGAGTTGCGTTGGTAATAAAAATATTAAGAGTAAAACAAATAGAAATAATAGGGGAGACTTGGTACCAAAAATATATTAAATGGAACAAATTTCTAGATTAAAAACATAAAAATCAACCAAATTTCAGGTACCTATCTATTATGAAAAAAAAATATTTCGAAATAATTTGACCCTTTTCGTCTTTCTAGTGTTAAATTTTTCTTAAAGACGGATCGAAATATTAATACTGTTCTACTCAAAACTTGCAATTTTGCAGATAAGCCACTATACATGTGTCTACAGTATTCATCGACTACGGTTTACATATTTTTTAACTATTTTTTTTTTTATTTCAAGTCATTTGGTAACCTTATAATCATTGGTCAATTATAGCAGATGTCAAACCGTGCTTGAATAAGATTCTTCAATTACTGTAAGCCAGTTTAAGTCAGATAGACTCAAATATTTATTTCTATAACAAAGAGCATTATCATTAATGTGTTCATAAGTGATTCTCATCATTCACCCACCCATCTCTAAGAAATTTATAAATTTTATCTAAAAACGTATACATCAGGTTAGGTTATATATCATGAAAAAGGGAATAGAAAAAAAATCTCTGTTCCTAAATAACCAAACACAATGAATTATGCATAAAAAGAGCAAAGAAAAATTATGATTTTCCAGTTTCCCAACCCCTGGGTGGCCACTTAACCGAAGACTTCTTTCAGTCAATATAGAGCTTAATAATTCATGTTGTGTATTTTCTTTTTTGTATTTCCTGACTTTTTATATGGGAAAATTTTCGGATCCAAATAACTCAAATTTGCATAAATTTTAAAGAAACGACTCACCTAAAAAGCCAGAAGCCAGGAAAGGGACTGGGGGGTGGTTAGTAAACCTTCCTTCTCTGAAATAATAAAATATATATATACTTAGTAGGTACATGTATATAAATAAAGTACACAGGGAATCGTGTGTATAGCCATACTTGGATTTAAATTGTAATAAATAAGGTTTTTGATGTATCTTTCATTATGTACCTACTCGTATATAAACGAGAAAAAAATAAGAGTGAAAAGTTAAAAATGAACAATTCCTTGAGTCCTTCCGTCCCCATTACAACACTTAGGTTGTGCACAAAACAGATGTGGATATGAAAAATTGTATAAGGAAATAATGATGATGAGGTTGATAAAAAAAATAGGGAGTGCAGCTATAGGGAGTAAAATAGGGGGGAAAAAGTGAAAAATTAAGCTTATCAATTGAGCGTTCATCAGTTAATTCGATATTTAAAAATAGCGAAGTCAACTAGTAAAATTGGTGATTATAAATTGATACCGTCGTGAATCGTTGGGAATTTGCAATCAATTTCGTATTTCGTATAACATTTGTGAGTATCTATGATATTTAAATATCTTGACGACATTTTTTGATGGTATCAGATTGCTATTGCTATTGGTTACAAATAGCTACTTGGGTTGCTGGAACTCTTACTGTCAATATCATTTCGTACAATCAATACTGTCGAAAATAATAATCGACTGGAACTCCAATGATGTACACTTTAATTACGACTCCTACAATAGAGAAACATACCTAGCTTAAGACAGGTAAAAAGGAACATGGTGCCTGTCACTAAAATGAAGGCAAAAAATGTTCTTAAACTAACAAAAGTGGTAATAAGGACACTAACAGGACTTTTGTCAGGCTACTGTCACCTAAAATATCACATGCATAAGCTAGGACTGATCGAAGACAATGTTTGTAGACTATGCATGGAGGATAAAGAAACGGCTAAACACGTGCTAGTGCAAAAATATCTGATTAACAATTAGAGGATGTCGCCTTGAAATTGTTTCTTAAGCAAGGATTTAGTTTGGATGAATTTAGCATTTACAACATCGCAGTAAGAATTTCGCATGTTTCTATTGTAAATTTGCAGTTTTTTAAATTTAAAACTCTTTTCTGATGTTAACTACATATTTGACAACCGTTCTATCAAAGTTCTTCATTTCAGTATTTAGCACTTTATACATTCTTATTTGTGTAGAAAAAATTAATTTTACCAAAATATATTTAAGAAAACATATTAAATAAAAGGGTTAAAGGGAAATTTCTTTTAAGCACGACTATCAAATAGAACAAACTCATTAATAATAACAAAAAAACATATTAATTACCACCTGTGAATAATCTCTAATAACCAAAAAGCCCTTAAGCATTATTAATTTAGCTTAAAAGAGGTAAAAACCTCTTCAGCATTAAGGCTACTTCTTCATATAGACGAACAATATACGCTTAAATTCCATAACATAACGAAAATAACATGGCACATAGAAGAGCTTAGCGTAAAATTTCATATTTCCCGTATTTTCTTGCCGTTTTTGAATTTTCGTTCCTTTAGAAGATGCCGTAATTTTCAAGAGGGTATTAATTATCCTTGTTTGTGGATAAACAAACGAGTTTCCAACTCAAACCAATTACTTTAAATTTTCCTTTATTTACAGCTTTTGTATGTGTAGCAAATTGTATCTATATATATGTATTATGTATACATGTTATATATAAATTTGTGTATTGTTTGCTCTTTTACTGCTAATTAATATTTTTGGTCATGGAAAACGTAAAACGTTGTCATAGTTCAAAGAAAACCAACACATATAAACGATTTTCTTCATATCGTTAAACGAAAGAATGGGAAGAAAAACCGATTCTGGTGGCAGTGGCAACAAAAACGAAAAAAAAAAAAACGGAATTTTTGCAACTTCAACCAAAACATTAAAATTAATGACTAAAGAAAATCGTAAAAATATTTCCATGGAAAATTCTTGAACACTTCACACGCTCTAAAGATTCATCACTTCGACGTGCACCAAGGCATGATTTACTATATACATACCAAATATATATACATACATATTTTACAGTATCTACTATGAGGTGTGGTATAAGGGAGTGACAAAAAAAAATTTTTTTTTTTTACTATACCAGCCTCAAACCTATTTATCAAATGGTACAACATTCAGTTATGCGTAACAAAACAACCCGAAGGACCAAAAATCGACAACAATGAGAAACATTTGACAAGACGTGAAAAGCGGTAATTGCTAAGCAACCCCCGGTTGCTTCTTGTTTCTTTCAAAAATGCGATGACGACGACAACGACGATCGTTCTTATATGTCCTCTGTGTCGGCAGAAAAAATTTTTTTTTTTTTATTCAAATTTGGTCTGATACTGGATGGTGCTATGTAGTTTATACTTGTCAGAGATATATGTACCTATTATATAGAATCGTAACGGAGAATTTCTAGAAATCAGACGGTCTGAATTAAACAAAATATTTTAATATAAAAAAAGTAGGGAAAAGGAAAGGCAAACAGGGCAAATTTGCTTATTTGATTTTGTATATAGCGCGCAAAGGGAAATATAAGCCGGAATTTTTTCATTGATTTTAATGGTAGGATTGAATTTTCCGAATCTTATTAAGCTGAAAGAATTTAATTATAATATGTGTATATATCACATCTCATCTTTGAAGTAATATATGTATGTTGGCAAATAAAATCTATTATTTCAATTCATCCATCCATATATTACGCTTATTTTGTGTATGTAATAGAAGATCCTCTTTCTTTTAAAGTCGGAAAATATTTAAATTATACATGTATTGACGTCAATTTCCAAATTGCTTTGTGATGAAAAACTGAAATTACATATTTTTTTTTCTTCTCTCAAACATATAGAAAATCCAGATGATCCTTATTTGAATGCGTTTACATTTAGAACACCATAAATGTCACATAATCTTAATTCAACCCCAATTTCTTAACAATATAAATTCCAATTTATAGCGTTGTAATGATTTTTTTTTTTTGCCAACCCCTCTCGTATCATTACCTCCTTGTGTCGGTACATGATAGTCGTATACGAATCAAATGACATTGCCTTTCACATTTTAACAGTTCTACACTTTTTAAACCTAAAAGGAAAGAGAACATGATTTCTTTTTTCTTTTTTTTTTTTTTAGTGGGAGAATGCCCACTCCAATTCCTGTACAGTAGTTAAGTATCCGGTTGGTGATGTTAAAAGGTATAACCTCTCTCTGTTCATTTTCTTTTCTTTTTCATCACCATTGGCCTTAAAAAGATATTTTTTTTTTCGATGGTTATTTTTTCTCAAGTCACATTCGTTAGGTTTATTTGGTATGTTCTTTTGGGGTATATTAAGATGAAATGTTAACAGTACTTTCCTAGTTTGATTTTTTTTTCTAGTTAAGACAGAATTAAATGATCTACTGTTGGAACATTCTTATGGCCATTTGCCGATACAGCGTAACAAGGGAAAAATAATAAGTATGAAACACAATTAAGGTCTTTTTTCCTATTTGATTTAAGCTGTTTTGGCGAAACGGCACAGATCTAGTTATCGACAAAAGCGTCAAACATTTTGTCGTCAAAAAAAAAAAAAACCAAAAAAATCCTGTGTTCTTGGTGCCTTGGTGTTCTTGGTGTTCTTGGTGTCAACAGTGTTAAGAATAAAAACAACTAAACGTGTTACAACAAGTTATCACTTAGTATTTTTAATGATAAATTCAGTCAACGAACATATGCCGCACCCTGTAATATATTTTTTCATTTTAATGAAAGTACAATGACCAAGGTCCAATACATAATTACAATACAATAATTGAGTTGTACTTAGCGATATATTAAAAATTTATATAAAAGTTAAGACTTTTATGATAAATGACAATATATCTAATAATAACGTCTACGATGAAGCACCCCAATCTATAAATTAAGTAACAATTAAACAGAAAACAAGTAATAAGATCGATATGTGACCGGTTCAAATTTACGTATGCTCTCAAACATTTTCTTTCGATTGATCTATATTTTTCCATGCTCGATGCACCAATATTAAACCATATCGGACATCCATTAATAACCTTTGTAATGTATGTAATATGGATTTCCAATTTCCGTCAACACGTTAGCAGCCAATTAACAAAAGGAATAAATGGTGCCGAAGAAAGTATTTATGGGTTCGTTAAGTTTAGTAAATTAATCTCTAATAAGTAATTCTATTAATATTTAACCAAACAGTAGTTCTAATACTGAAAAGGTATGTAGCTATATATGTGTGTATATTGTATAATACATATATCATCAACGAGCAATATATTCACGACCACAGTAAATAAGCATTTTCATTTTACACCCAAAAACTGGGTATATTTGGTGGTTGGGAAAAATATCTCGCGCGAACTTTGAAACTTACTGAAATATGAATGTAATTTTGTGCGGGATGCCGCCGTTATGTTTAATGCATATATTCATATTCAATGCTTGCCATTCCTCAACTTCATTCACACATTTAGAGCTTTTACAAAACCCACGGCCCCAAAAACCATAAATGTAAAGGTATGGGCGGGTTGTATATAATAAGCGAATTGGTTTCATGGCTTTGAGTTTCCAAATTAAGATCATTTTCAACTTTACCAAAAGAATTACATTTAGATAATTCATGAAATAGAGAAATTCAATGGAATTTTCATATATACCGACCCTACATATACATACATACTATATGATGAAGAAAAAGCAAAAAGGAACAAATGGAAGGGTGGTGTGTTATTGCAAATGTAGAGATATACTGAGAGATGACTATAGAAAAGACTGTTGGTCTGATTCAATAATCATCAGTATTTTGTGATGTCTTTATAGGAATCCTATATCGAATAAGATAAATTATTTTTTCTTTGTTTAATTTTCTTTTAGAAAATTCTCGGATGTGTAGGTCTTATTTGTTATGTTATTAAAACTCTTTT
>JANSTT010005525.1:0-29081 GCA_026745375.1 Platyura marginata
ATATATATATATATATACATATATATACCTATACTTTGTCTTATTCATCCAGATGTGAAGTTTTCACGTGCCACATTTCGGTCTTAGTATAATATAGGTCTACATACATATATATAATCTCAAATATAATTTGAATGCAAATTTGTTTTATTCAATTTCGCGCTAAATTAGTTGCCAAAAAAAAAATAAAAATCATCAAAATCTCCGAAAATTTTATGATGTGCGCGCAGACAGTACCGACAGTACTGAGACATTCAAAATTTTGTATTTCGGATATTCCATTAGGATGAATGCCATTAGGTTTGTTATTTTGATGGAAAATTTTGTATAATATTAAATTATTGTGAATAATTTGAATTATTTTTGGCTTAAAATACTAAATTAACGTTGTACAACAACTTAAATATGTACGATACTTCAAAAAATTTGTTAAAATTTAAAAAAAACATAACAAACTACCCCGTAGAATACAATACAAAATAGTAAAGTAGGCAGGTAGGTAGATAGATACTAAAAAAATACAAAATAAATTATATTTTTAATCATAGCGATTTTTACTACAACTTTTTTAATAGTGAAATTAATGTTAATTGCTTATTAACCCTTTATTGCATGACTTTTTTTTTTAGTCCGATAAAATTCTGCTTATAGTTGGAAATACTACCCTTATTGCGAAAAAAAAATGTGTATGACAGAAGAAAAGTATCATTTTCCCAATATTGCAAATTCATTCTAAAATATCTTTATATCTATTATTCATTGTGATGCAATGAAGAGTTAAAATTTAAAAATAGAAATAATTTATTAAAAAATTGCTTCCACATATTAGAAAATATTTTTTTTAAAACTAAAGAAATGTTAGAAAATGATTATACATATAGTAATTTTGTATGAAGGAAGTGATTTTTCCCAAATTCACATATGGGGTCCTATAATTTTATTTGGCATTTTTATTATTAAAAAATTGTACAAAACGTTTAAAGAAATTATAAGAATGTTCAAAATGTTATTTATTAGGTGTGTTTTTTTTAAAACTACTAAGTACAACATTTTTGAAATTCATTCAGTGACAAAGTCATTTTTGAAAACATGAAAAATAAAAATTCAATTTTATTGTACGATTTGGAATTATAGTGTGGCAAATAAGTTAATTTACATTAAAACATAAAACCATCTAACTTCTTATTGCTGTATACCGAAAAGAGCAAATTCAAACAGTATGTTTAACAAGTCTTTCGTCAATTTGCGAACGTCAAGGTACCTACTACCTACATAGTTTATAAAGTCCATAGATAAAAAAAAATGTTAAATTAACTAATTTTCCCCCAGATAGCTGAACATTTTAGAGGTGATGGTAGTGGTGGTGGTTCATTAATTTTTGTTCATTCCCATTTAAATTGATGTCCTTATTTGCCTCGAAATTGCTTTGGGGACATATTAAATATCCTAATAGAATCATAAGATTTTCGTTTTTGTCTAGACAGCAAACTTTTGTTAACAAATAGACACTTTGAAATATGTACAAGTACAGAGTTTACTAAGTATTTTTTTATTTTATTTTCTTTTTTTTGGAGTTGGAAGGGCAGCGGCGGTTAAGGTATTAATGTATGTGCCAATTTTTTTGGTATTCTGAAAATTTATTTAGACCGGAGAAAATATTCGAACGGCAAACTAATATTACAATAAGAAGACATTAGGAAATTGTTCGAAATTCTACCGTTTATGTGCCGCCGGAATTGATTTTATCATTTTACTTTTACATAATGATAGATGTGTAAAGAATTCTTCAAAGGTCATATAATTTTGTGGTTCACCATTTAATTATATATAATTTGTCTACGGAACGCCACTGGTGTAATGAGTGACCAGCTATTTGTTAGATTAAGAATGAAACATGGCATGAGTGCCTATTATAGAAAAAAATCAAATCTTTCTCTCATTGAAATCAGGTTCAATGGTAAGCATAATTTTAAATGCTGTCCGTTAACCAAACAACAAAATATTATATAATAAAAAAAAACCACTTCAAAGAATAACCAAAAAAAAAAAATAATAAAAGAAGAAAACATTACCTAAAGCAAATATTTGCTTTTCATTTATGAATGCTAGTTTAGGACTATGTAAATTTGGTCCAAAGTTAAATGAGAAAATTTTCTTCTTTGCTATTTCTGCAGAACCCAGACTTGATGCTGCTGGTGCTGCTGCTATTGCTGTTGATGCTAATGTTACATATATAACATCATTCTATATACATTTCTCATAAGTTTTAAGAATGGGGAATACAAATACGCCACCATTAAGCTGGAGGGCACAAAACCAACAGAATATGCGGTTGCGGTTTACTATTCTACACAACGAGGTGATAAGATTTGATTTATGCGGTCTGGTTTATTACTGTTGATGTTGATATTTATTTACTAAAATAATTCTAATTGAATTGTACGTCTGGTTGTACCAGATGTAATACCTAAAGTACTTATACGTTTCTTATAGTTACTGCACATAGTGCACATTAGTACTATATGTAGGTACAATGGCTACAATGTATGTAACATACAACGATTATATCTAGACATAGTTATTTGTTGGTATTATTGAATCATTCTCCAATATACATAAGTGGATTAAATTGTTTATTTATGAATTCTTTCTTTGTTTATTTTGTTTATTATGTTGTTTTTTTTTTGTTCCTTGTTATTAACTTAGTTTTAATCACTCAACTCAATAGTTAGACCACCGGCAATGCTTGAATTATATCACGTACAAAATAACATTATAACCGTCTTGAAATGAAATTTATTTGCAAATTTTATAGGCTCAGTAAAACTTATTGGATATTTTACTTGACTATATATATATATATATATTGGACATTCGAAATCAAAGTATCGGTAATGAAAAAAAAAAAAAAAAATAGAGAGATTTATTATCCGGGCGAAGCAGAATGAATCCGATTTTAATGTTCTATTAGCTAACTTGTGATGAAAGTTGTTAAACGAGAATTAAATAAGACTCAAATGTGACTTGACATACTAAATATTCATATTCAAAGTCTTCGTATCGGGAGATAATAATTCAAAGAATGTGAAAGTTATTAACTTTAAAGGAATTAAGTAGAACTCTGGATAAACAGGCACATCGAAAAATGGTGAGGCTAATTTAATTATAACCTCAATCTGGTCCAGTGGTTCTATGGTTCATCAAGTGAAGCAACCCCGCCCAAATCATCATAAATCCACTCGTTGTTCCATAGTATTTTTCAGCTGGTTAATTTATAGATTCTTATCTGATCTATGCCAAAAATAAGAGTGCCTGACAGTTTTAAAACAAATGATTTTATTTTCATACCAGACCAAATAACTCCTTTTTTCTATAAATCATGTGTTCTATGATATTTTGTAAATTCCTTTGTCGAGACCTATTTTTTAGAGATAATCATTTTTGCCCAAAGCCAGTTCGATAATTCTAGCATCATTATCGGTTAAAAGTTAATTAATTTTTTCATTTTATGTGTATGTGCCTAAGGAATATCATACACCAGAAGAATACCAAAAATTTCAATTATGAGTAGTGCCCGTCAATACATGAATTATTCAAAATTTATTAGTTAAATTTTTCATCCATGTATTAGTAAGTTAACATTCTTTGATCATAGCCAATCTAATAACAATGTGTATATAAAATAAAAAATTCCTCACCAGTTAACTAAATTATATTAATCCCGTATAGAAGAAAATTTAATAAGATTTTGGTGTAGTTGAATCAAATTAAATTACCTAGGTATATACTCATACTCATATAACCGTTAGCAAACTCATGAACACCATGTAATTAATGGAAATTTCTAAAACAAACCTGAACCACTGGTTCATGGCTTGTGATTGGTTAGTTCAATATAATCACCATTCGAAAAGCTATTTGATTGCACAATCTATTCATCTGTAGACCTTTTTATTTTTTCTTGCTAAGGTGGAGCGAAGTAAATAAAATTGAAATAATTGAAATTTCTTGATTTATAAGTATAGATTATATGTATGTATGTATGTATGTATGCATCTAGTATAATGAATAACATGAGAAATGTACAATATACATGAAGGTGTAAATTTAGAAGAAATTTCCTTAATAGAAAATGGCAAGACAGAATGAAATGTAAATTATCTACATATCTAAAATTATACGATAAAATAGAAGTTTGAGGAAAAATTCTTACTGTTAATTTAATAAAAAATTTAATCTCGAATACAATGCGAATGCTCAATTCAATAAATTCTTTTCTAATGAATTTTGAATCAAAATTTATATTTTCATTAGTTGGTAGAAATTTATTTGTTGGCGCGGCCCTTATACTTAAAAAAAATCAATATAAAGCAATATTGTGGTGTTTCTGCCATTTCCACCATTTTGTTTAATTTATTTTTTCAGATTTACCCAAAATGGCTAACCAACAGCACACTAGCAAGCATAATTGCCTAGGTAGTATATGGAAATTTGATTTGTGCGCAAAGATTATAGTCCCGAGTTATATTTCCGACATTTCTACGTCACTCACTTACTACATAAACGAATAAATACGAACTAGTCCTTGGAGTCGGTACCTACATGCGAAAGTAGTTACTAACTCATATCCGACTCGCATCCGAGTTCTTTAAAAAAAACCGTTGTATACGAACGTTGTAAGCGATATTTTGATATTTAATGAATTTGAATTATATTATTGATGGTGGGGATAATCCCAAAATTAAAAACATACCTTTTCACCTCACCGCACTCCAATCCTAGGCCTTTTACAGTAAAATATTATTCAATATTGAAGCAACTTGCAGTTTATCAGCAAATAGTCTAACAGTTCCCTATGGTCATCTGGCTGACAGTTATATTTTTGCTCTGACATCTAAAAATAAATCAATTAAAATTAATTTTTTAAATGTAAGTACATAGTTTCAAAGTCGTTTAAAAGATGAAAATCTCAATTTTTTTGGTAACTCTACGTTGTAACTGATTCAGTACAAGAAACTAGTAGTAGAATATAAATACTGGATGGATTCACGGGGAAAAGTTATTTTTACTAACGGTCCCAGTAAAATGTATGGCGAACAACGGAATTTTATTGGAACTCTCCGTAGAAATTAGTTTCAAAAATGGCCAAATTCTACTGAAATTCTTTGATATTTAACTAAAATATTCATCTTAAAACTTATAAATCTAATAAAACGATTAAAAAAAAATGTACAACAAAATCTTAATAAACTTTTGGCAAATATTCAAAAACTAATAATATACAATTAACTTTTGTAAGTTGTGGACAAATCTTTATTGCGGAAACAAACCACATAAACATAAATTGAAATTTTCTCTTTACTTTCACTTTCATCATCAAACATAATAAAAACTTATTGACAACCACACAACAACAATTCATAGCCCCAAAACTACAGTTTCAATCAATTGGACATACCACCACCACCACCACCCATCACTCTAATCCCTCTTACAAAGTGCACATAAAATATATCCCGAAAAATAGGAAGCATGACTTAATGCAGGGAATGGGCAGGGGAGGTTTTGTATACGGCATACGACTATACAAAATGGATGGATTAGTGTTTGTATAGAGATAAGGTGGTATATATAGGCGGTGGTTATGTTACTCTCCCATCAAACTTTCAAGTCTGGTCTCTAGCTATTTTCTATTCTGTCCCATACATCAATTTACAAGTAAATTGAAACAATAAATATTAAAAGGCGCACACAACAATGTATCTCTGCTTGTCCTGTCTGTACCTCTCCTCTCCCTTATTCCACCATTAAATAAGCCGCCCCCCTCCCGTCATTTTTTCTTATTGCCATTAACCATATAACTATGTATACATATATCATAGCATAGCACCAACAGGGACCGCGGCGGGATATATTTTAGCGAATATTAATTTTGGTTGAGATGAAAATTTAATTTCCTTGTTTTTAAAGTTTTCTCTAAGTTTTCCATAAAGTTTAATTAAAATATTTATATACATATACATAGGTGTAGTTATATGCACAATTTTGTATGTATGTATGTATGTAAATGCGAATATTATATCGTAAATGTATGTATGTATGTATGGGCTGCTGTATATATGAATTAATTTCAGTGATATAAATGCTGTCTCGACAATATTTAATTGCATATTTAGGAGTTCACTGGTTATTATATATACCTAGTGAACAAGCAAAATTAATTAAAAGCAAAGATTATAGATGAACAAAAAAAAACTCGTTTCACATGAGCTGAAATATGGCAGTAAATTAAAAAGAAAAAAAGAATTTTTGATTGGATTTTACTTTGGTGGTATTCTCACGTAGTTTTAGTAATTTTTTTTTTTTTTATTTTGTCAGAAATAATAAAGAATGCACCATTAAATGTTTTTTTTTTTTCAAATGAAAAAGGGTATTTTGATTTTGATATTGTGTGTGTTCGTTCGGCTCGAAGGACTAATATTGAATTCACTTGAAAGTAGAGAGAGGTAGGTAAAATAATTCACGGCAAACAGTGGATTAGCAGATTTGTTGTTTTTGTTATTGTGGCTCGGTTATGAAGGTGAAATATTTGTAATAAAATTATGTTCAATACGAAACTTGGTGAGAGAAACAAAAAAAAATGGTTTAGTTAGAGGACAGACAATCGCTGTATTACTTTAAGTTTGTCCTACAAGACTGTTGAATCGGTGCATTTTAAGAATAAATTTTGTCTTCGAAACAGTGGAACTTTTTACATTTAAATTGCAAATTGTATGTTATTTGTAGTAGTAAATCAGTTACAACTTCGATTATTGAAGAAAAATTATAGGTTGTCTTGGACATACATATAAAGAAGAAAGATTTGCAATGAATAAAGACAAGAATTAAAAAAAAAAATAACCAAAAGTACCTGTACTGTAATATCAAATGCGAGAAATTACTGAGTAATCTTAAAGTACCATTATAAATTTTTCAAACAAACCATAAGTTGTTAGATTTTGTTAAGTTTTACCCAGGATCCAATATACTAGAATATTCCTTAGGTGCTGTACTAAGAAGTTTAACAACAATAAAATTTGAAAGAATGAGCGTGCACTATTTAAAATTTAATTTAATTTAAGATTTTTTGGAAAACTTTTTTCAATCAAAATGATTGATTGAATTTATTACACAAAAATGATTGATCTCCTCGGAAATTATAATTTTATTTTTCTCCATATAAATTTGATCAGTTCTATACTCACTCTCTACACTCTAAGATGGATCAGTTCAAATAATTGTAATTGCCATTGTAATGAGCAAATAATTGATTTTTAATTTTAATATATGACAGTCTAAAGCTAAACCTTGTCCATCCAATATTGAAGGATGTCAATTTATGAATCCATTGCAAAAAAAAAAAAATATATATTAAAATATGTATATTTAAAAATGTAATTACGATATTTTCCCCATTAAAGGAAGTAAAATCCATTACACATAATTAGTAAGTACTTACATAGAAAAAAAATAAAATTTCAAATTAAATTAACAACATTTTGTTACAATAAAAAATCGATACGTTTTTGTAAAAAAAAAAAATTATTTTTAATAAAGAAGTTCTCGTATTTTTCAAACAACATTATAACTTTTTTTTGGGATTGAGTAAGATTGATCACGTTCAAATAGATTTTGTTCTATTTAATACTTGTAAAGTTGTAAATCAAATAAATTGATTGATATTACCCTAATGACTTTACTGTTTTTGTGTTGTTGTTGTTGTTTCCTTTTTGGGAATTTATTTTTTTTTTCTTGTTCTCTAAATACAAAGTAGGTATATAATGTATAATAGAGATATTATGTACAAGGATTTTTTTTTTTTTTGGTTCGTGTCGACGATTTTTATTCAGAAAGTAATAAGGGGAAATTGATTTGACAGCGGATTTTTAAATCACGTGATTTTTTTTTTGTAGGTAAAAGCTTGGCGTTTGTCAGAGTATTGTTAAAGGCCTTATTATAAATCTGTTTTTTATTGTACAAAACTAAAAAACGTTTTTTTTTATATCCTATACGTTATTTTAATTGCCCATAAATATATTATAAAAAAATAAAACTCACAAAAAGTAGCTCTCTGTATAGGGGAAACTTAAAACTGACCTTGTGTCAGTGTTACTTGAGCAAAAATTGTTCGATCGTATCTTTGATATATTTATATTGTCACATTATATGAAGTTGTAGAAGAGGGAGTATCTCCCATTAATCTGGACTTTGCATTTCGGGTAGCTTTTTACACTGTGTTTATTAGAAGTGGCCATTTTTAAATTTATTCTGGTATGAAAGGAAACATTGAAATTTATGTACCTAACTGAACCGAACAGAACTGAACAAAACAAAATGGAATGAAACGTAATTATGTTAAAAATTCAAATTAACTTAGAATAATAAAGTTATCAGGGTAAAACAGTTACTTCTTGACAATTCTTAAAATATTAAACTTTCAAATTTTGATTGAAGTGATACAATTGATGTGTATGTGTCTAATCAAAACAAATTTACTTTAAAACATATTATTTAATATTATCAAACAATAACATTTTAGGTTAAGGCTACGTATAGTTATTCTGTAATCACAATAAATGTTCATTGGATTGCCTATCTTGTATTTCTTATCAATATTTTTGCTATAAAAACGTCGATCAATAGATATTACCGAAATGAAACGATATAATTTTATTTGACAGACTTTAAGACTCCAAAAAAAAAAAAAAAAGTATATACGAAATTGAAATAAGAAAAAAAAACATAAATTACCATTTATGATAAGTATTCATATTTCAAGAGAAAAAAATAATATTAAAATACATAGCACGAATAATATTACCAAAAAAGTTTTGATTTTAATCAACATCAATTCAGACAAAAATCATAAAAATTGTCAAACGAAAGAAATTGTTTTTTTTTCGCTCTATTATGTATTATCAAAAAATAAACTTTTCAAGGATAAAAAGAAAACAAACTATAAAAAAAGAAAGAATTCCATGCCGAAACAAAAGTTTTCGAAAATTCTAATTAATGCAACGTTAATTATAACATGTCTTGCACAGTGTTAAATTATCTTAAAATATAAAGCTCATAAATTACCACCATAAATTC
The DNA here is from genome assembly GCA_026745375.1 of Platyura marginata. Taxonomy (NCBI): domain Eukaryota; kingdom Metazoa; phylum Arthropoda; class Insecta; order Diptera; family Keroplatidae; genus Platyura; species Platyura marginata. The sequence goes on from JANSTT010005525.1 coordinate 9,133, forward strand.
TCATTTGTTATATTTTGTGCACAATCAGCAACATCAGATGATGAATAATGCTATTTTAATGTATATTCACGCCATCCTTCCTACAATATAATATATATTATACTGGTTGCCGCCTCCCATTCCACCCTAAAACCCACCCATATCACACATCTACACACACACACACATACATACATATATGAATACATATTTAGTACACGGGCACCAATATTTATAGATGTACAAAACTTTGTCGTACGCCATCGTCGTCTTCCTTTCTTTTCTTTTTTTCATCTTTTCTTCCAATTTACTTATCATAAGAGTATCTTAACAATTTCTTTCCCATTTTCTATTTGCAGAGTTTTAGAGGCCGAAAAGCATTAAATCTCGGACCGGTTGTATCGCCTAGACCTCAGCCGCCAACATCGTCCATAAGTCCGGCTCCGGCATCCCTGCCGCATCCATCACCAAATACAACAACGGCTTCAACGACGAATTCCCTTGTGGTAACGGCCGGCGGTGCTGCTACACCGGTAGCATCGCAACAATTGCCCCAGCAACAACAGGTACCGACCGTTGTTCCATCACCCGGACAGGCAATGAAGGAGCAGCCACAGCAACCGATGGTAAGTTTTCTTGTTTGTTTTTTTTTTCTTTCTCGTTTTATTGAAAAATATTTTGTCTTTATTTTATTTTTTTTTTTTTTTTCATTTTCATTTTAATTTCGTATTCAATTTTCGTATAACATGAAAAAATATTGTTTGGGAAAATAGAAAAACTAATCGAAAAACTTTTCCAAATAACGGGATTGAATTTAATTTCCGCGAAAAGTTGAATGCGTGTTTTTATGGATATTGAGGAGCGTTTATGGCAGTAATATAGAAAAACAAGGGATAAAATAGCACCATCGGGGTGCATATCGTATTTTTATATAAAAAGGTACAAAATTTGGGTCAACATTCGAGAGTTTATTTATCTGAATTAAACTTATTTGACCGATGATAAGTAATCACAAAAAAATATCAGAGTGAATTTGCCTTTTGGTCTTTATAAAGCTCCAGCAATTTTTCAACGATGTATAGTCGGTAAAGAAATTGAAAAAGTGTGTGAAACAGTAAGTTTTGTTTGGGCTTGTTTAGAAAAAAAAACCATTTTCAGTGACCCTAAAAAGAAATTTATTAGCCATAATATATAGGGTATTATGATGATGATAGATAATGTTTTTTATATTTTTTTTTTCTTTTAGCATCGTCATTGACTGCTACAAATATTTCATAAAAATTTTCAAAGATCCAACATTATTACCAAGAAATATTAATAAAAAACAAAAAAAAACAAACAAAAAATTCAATAAACTGGGCTATTTTCCTATAAAAGAGATACAAAAAAAAGGAAAACATTTTAAATGGGGTATTTTCCAGTGTGGGTGGCTTAGTGCCACTTTATCCATAGCCCATTCCATATATCAAACAATATTCTAGAACACATGTAAAATATAAAGTTTTTCTTGTTTCTCTTTTTGTCTTTTTTAAACATTTTCTTTTAAAAGAAAAAAAAAAGAAAAGAAAAGAAAAACAACACAAGAGAAAATACATAAATTCCAATTTCGAACTTTTTGCCCATTAAAATACCATTGACCCGACCGATGTCAACCACATTTCTTATACCAAGAAACACACAAAATGTTAACAATCTGCTTGAAGGCGTTGTCACCACACTCATATCAACAGGTTGCGGGCTATGTAAAGTCTCCATCCAATTCAAAGATTTAATGTTGTGGCTGAATGTTAAAGGCATCACCATTTAACCCAGAAGAAAAAGCTGCCCACACCCCACCCAAAAATACAATCAAGAATAGATTTAATCAATAGAGTGTGTCTATAATAAAGAGAAGGTCAAGTTTTCTCTATATAGCCTATTGTTCCTACGTGATCCCCCCAAGTTATTTAATCGTTTGTCTGCCCAAAATCCAATTGGAACAAGTAAAAATGAAAAAAAAAAACAAAAAAAACTTTTTGTCTTCTCAACAACTCTAATTAATTGGAAAACTATTTGTGTGGGGTTGGCTAATGTTGACACAACTTAACGAACAAACAAAAAAGCCTTAAATGAAAGTAATTTAAGAAAACCTCCAACACTATCATAAACCAAAAAGTTCCCTATTTTATGTGGAATTGTCCGTCTGTCAGGAAAGGCTCATTCATAATCATTTGTTCTTGTACAAAAAAAAAAAAAAAATTAATGGCTCGAAGGTCTGCATCGCAATTTTTTGCGCAAAGCAATTGCGCATTTTCGATCGAGACGTATTATACCTATACATACATACATATACAGCAGGAAAAGGAATATATGTGCTGTACATTCTGGATGATGGTGTACTACACACAAGACATTGTTTTAAATTGAATGCCCCAAACACGTTTAGTTAGTACAGTGCCCCCTTTTTCATACAATACATACCACTCACTATATATGGGTATAATAGCATCCCTTCTTTTTGCCTCTATTCATATATACGATGTCGACGACGACTACGACGACGATGGGTACATGGGAACATGAGAAAATGGCTATGTGGGAAATAACGAGAAAATGTTGTACATATCCATACACCCCAAAAATCTCGTTCCTCTGCGCTATAGATGTGGGGTTGTATAAATTTTATATATATATATATACATATATAAACGTCGCCACCCCCAATCAAACCATATACCACATCACCTCCTTTCGTGTATAAGCACACAGAAAATGACTAAGAGGAAGGCAAAAATATCTACATATACGAACATATATACCTTGTACATATGTATATATATATAGAGAAACGATATACCCATATCTAGCCAACCTACCTCTAACTCTATCTACCTCAAAAAAACCCTACCTATATCCCACCTATATGCAAGGGGTACACGAGCAGCCAGGTTCATACACACAGGCTCACCACCCTGTGTCGCCCCATTTACCGCCCCATTTCCCCATTCCCATGCCCATCCTAAAGCAGAAAGGATGAGAAGAGAAAACGACGAGGATGCTGATGATGAAAATGAAATATTTGGTTATAATTTCCTATGCAAGCAAAAGCTTGGAAAGTTTTCGGAATTGCCAATCTGTTCTGTTCTGGGGTTCTGTTCTGTGTGTATATGTTTTATACTGAATGGTGTGTACTTGTTTTATGCTCGAAATTCATGTATACGCAGGACAAACAAATATTAAATATTCAGAAATTCTGAATTTAGAGACGAAACGCAATTAAAATTTAATGAAATTATTTATTAAGAGCCGCCCGTCGCCCGCCCGGGCTAAAGAGATGCTCTTGCCTATGTTCGGTTCTCTGGTATATATATTTATATATGTTGTATGTGCAAATTTTCGGAGGGTTTTCTGTTTAATTTATACAAATTATATGTAAATAATATGAAACAAATAGAATTTAATCACAGTTTTTTAATTAATTTGCGGTGTACTAATCAAATTTGTTAATTAGCCCATCAACATCAATGTAGGGTGGTTTTTTGATGGTGAAATCGTGGAAATAAAACTTTTGTTTATTTATACAAAGTCTATTAATTCTATATTGTTTCGTTTCTTATTCGATTCGTACACAACCTTTTATTATAGAAGAATATTAATTCGACCAAATTATGATTTTTAATAATCCACTGTTAGAAACAATTTTATTTACTATACCTACACAAAATAAAATACCATTGATATTCCGAAATCGATTCATAAATACATTTAGCTAGGGTTAAACCGATGATCCATCAACACTAGACCGTTGCGCGTTAGTAAATGTACTACACTTGGTTTAAAAATTCTTTTTATCATAAAAAATTCTGGCAAATTGCTAGAAAGCTGAATTTTTCATAATATGTACCTCGCTAATGAATCTCATGGGAAAACCTTGAGAAAACGCTCCGCCCAAACATAACCGTTTTTTTTTGTTTGTAAGCTTTTTAGTTGTACCAAATAAACTTTGGTATTTTTTATCAACACAACTAAATGTTTCATGGAAATTTGGACTGCACAATGGGTTAAAAAATTAATTTAAAAAAAATATAGTCGGTAAAGATGGAAGAATTGTAGGTTGGTACATATCTAGTCAAATTTTGACCTAGCGACGGAAGTTTTACATGACACATCTACACTTCTTATAGCAAAGCATCGGAAAAAGGTCAACAACATTTCGAAAACAAAACAAAAATATTATAAAATATCCCAATACGATAGCTTTGTGAGTTTGAAAAATCGTTTTTAAAGCTAAATGAAGATATTTTCTGTTAATCACCTAAATAGAAAGACATGGCAAAAAGTGGTGTTCTCTAGAATCTAGACATTCATTATATTTAATGAGACGATTAAAAACAAGTAAGAAAGAGAACCTGTCGAAATACTATTATACAAACATAAATTAATTATTAAAACGAAAATGACATTTTTTTTTCTTTTCTTATTAAATACTCTGAAGATTGTTTCTTGGAGTTTAACATAAAATCAAAATGGTATTTTATTCTAACTTAGAAAAAAAATCAAATAAAAATTGTCTGACAACGAGAAAAGGGCTTTACGTAATGATTGTAAGATTTGTCTCAGATTTTTCATTGCCATTCTTTGTCACTTTGATCAAATGATCGAAGACCATTCTAATTAAAATTAAAAAGGCAACTCAATTCGACTATATACCTACAGCTATGTAAGAAACCGACAAAAATATCGATAACAGTTTGGCCGGACACAATAAAAAAGGCGTTAGTTAAATTAAAGTAGTGAGATTAGTAGGCACTTCTTAATCGTTTATAAAGTGATTTGTCTGATTATATGGGAAAACTGTCAACATTTTATAATTTTTTTTGGCTCTCTCAAATGAAAAAGACACAGTGAGAGAAGACGCATATAATAATAAGTAAATTCAAGCACCTTTGTTGGTTTAACATCGATTTACGTAATATTGTCACCACCCTAGTAGATGAACGATTGGATTTTGAATAGATTCAAAGTTGTTTTGCTTTGTTGAATGCGTCCGATTTATTCAGTGTAAAATATTTTTTGTTTTTTTTTTTAAATTTAAATTGAATTGAATTGACCTGAAACGGTATAGCATTGCGCGCAAAAAGATATTCACAAAATTTCGATGTCAATAACTTGTCAAAAAGCTGTACCCCGTAAATATTCAAAGAAAAATCCTATCAAACATTATCTTGTCACAAAAATCATATTAATCATACATACTCTATCTTATTAAAGATTTTGCTTAGTATGTATGTATATAATATAAAGAAAAAAATGTACCTAATGTACATAACAAAATCAATTCAATCAATTTCAGCTTTTTCATTTCATTTTTTTTTTTTTTACAAGAATTTTTCTCGCAAAGGATATTATTCAAATCGGTTAAAGCACAGATAATAATGGGATTTACTTTTCCTGTGTATAGGTACCTTGTTATAGGTGTACATATTTTTTTATGTAAATATCTGTCGTATACGAATAAATTCTAAACTTCGTTAGACAAAGAAAAAAAAAAAAAAACCTTAAATATACCTAACAACGTTCTACCGTCTACCCTGGAATTTATAAATTACGCATTACCTAAAATTAATTGTACTTTCATGTTCCCCAAGATATGAAATGTTCTTTTTTTTTTATTTTTAGTCATTTTCGTTTTTTGTAAGCTAAAATCAATCATTTTTTTTTTATATTTTAAAGGTAAATGTCGAGTTCCATCACGTGCATATGTAATTAATGGAAAAAATATAAATGAAATATGTTAAAAATTAAAATTATGTTAATAAATAAAGGAAGGAGGTGAGAGAATTGATTTGATTGACAACAATAACTCTCAATAATTAATTTTCTCAAACAATTTCTTGTGATATAAACTTAAAAGTAAATAGTTGACATAGAATGAGTATTCTCCTAGAATGATTTAATCAATTTCGCTGCCACACAGTGTGTGTCATATATCCATACGCAAATTCATAACTGGTTCACTTTAAACGATCTACTGATATCTTTATGACAATCGAATCATGAGATCAATCAGTAGGTTGTAACGACCTTCTAAGTAAGTTTGTATTATTTTATGTTCAATGGTCATTTATAATTAAAATTAAATTAGTTTTGTTATTTGTCAACGTCCCTGCCCTTCTCAACTTCCGAGAGAGAGAGAGAGAACCGGTTTAACACTACGAGAACCATTGGGTTAATTTGGAACGAGGACTTAAAGCACTTAGTTCTAAAAACCAAGATAGCCAAAGAATCTAACGTAGGGAATATTCGGTGTGCTGTACAATAAATATTAATTAAACGCGTACAACATAAGGCGGAGAAAAACTACCCAAGGAATATTCTGCTCGCCAAGACGGAACTTTTAATTCTCATTAGAAAAAATCATGTAAGTAGTAGCCGCTAGCCGGTTTACCATTACAAGATACAACCGACATTTCCCGCTAGTTCTGTAACCAATGCTGTTCAGAGTATATTCAGATCTCAAATTTTATGTTAATTAAACGAATTAAATTCATATGTACTTACAGTTTTCTGCCGTTGTCTTATCTTATCATCGATGGCATCGGTCACCACTAAAGTTAATACCTGGTGACTAAATATAGATGTAGAAAATTCGCCAAAAAAAAACGAAAATCATATTAGCATGGCTCCTGTGATGTAAATTATAGTCCATTATCTACATCGTTTTTATTTGTCTATCTAGCAAATTGCGCATAACATCTCTTTTAGATTGTAAGAAAGACACTCTGGTCTGATTGATTACCATATCAAGACCAGTTTAACCGTTTTATCTAAATTTTCAGTTTATGTAGTAGACCAAGGTACTTCAATTTCTTGGATTGGAACATCTAAAAATTTAAAACCAAATTTATAGTTAGAACAGAATTTAGATTAAAAATTTCATGTGTATGTATAGGTACCTGTCTAAAAAAAAAAAAAAATTTGTATTGCGTGTATGTCACAAACAAATAAACATCGTTGTAACACTTTAAAATAACAAAAATTGCTACAAAACAACGAAACGTTTATTCAAAACGTTTACGTAAAAAAAAAATTTGAAATTTATGCAAATTATATTCCTTGTAAAAACATTCAAAGTTGTCGAAGAGTTTTTTATATTTAAAAAGACAACAATGAAATAACATCCCCAGGGACAAAATGTTATATAATATCCGTTTAATATTTATCATCATGGAAAGATGAAAAAAAAAAAAAAAAAAAATTGTTGTTGTTCCCCAAATAATAAAACCACCATCACACCAAACCAATACCACCATTAACCATTTACCTCCATCGCCACCACCACCACCATTAATCACTGGAACACATAAATTAACACAATTCGGTGTGTCATATAATTCAAATTTATTTATAATTTCCCTTTCACATCCGAAAATTTTCGCACAATGAAGGCTTTATATTTAGGAAAATTTACATAAATTTTAATACAAACAAACAAAATAGAGGAAAATCCAGAAATATGTGCAAAGAATAGAAAATTAAATCGCATAGGTACATACATACATACATACATCCATATATATATAAATACATACATATAAAAACCTTTTATAAAATACATAATACAAAGCTCCTGCAATATATATATAAAATATAGGAGAAAATTGGGTGGTTACCTATATAGTGTTGTATGTACCTACCTACCATCTAAATGAAAATACAATAAACACAAACAAAAAAAAAAAAAAATCGAGGAAATTTATGGATTTTTCGATAAAGTCTTTGTTCATTTATTTCTTAATGAATTCACATGTGGAACGAAAAATAAAAAAAAAAAAAAACTGCACTCGTCCTCATGCCTATTATGCAGGGCCCGTTTATACATTCAATGACAAAACATGGTAGGAAAATTGTGAAAAACTTAAAACAATTTTCTTGTTAAATTGGTTGAGAAATGAACAGAGTTTATAATTTAAAAGTAGATCCATACATACATAATATGTAAAAATTCTAAGAGAATAATTTTATAAATAAGTTTTGCAACAACAACAACAACAACAACAACAAAAAACAGCTCTTCTTTTAAATACCTATTATAAAATTGAAAAATTAAATGTAATATACATATACAACCTATGTATGTATATACATAACCTTTTTTTTTTTTTTTTTTGTATATATAAATTGAAAAATGTTATCCCTCTAAAAAGTTAAATGTACATAGTACATATGAAAGTCAATGGCTCTTGAATAATGCATTTGTACGCGAATAGAATAGGAAAATAATAAATCATGAATATTTGAATAGGGAAAAATTGAAAAATTTAAAATTTAAAAGATAGAATAAAAAGGAAATTAAAAAAAAAATATATATATATATATATATAATATTTTCGAACACTAATATATGCATATAAATTATGTATGAAAACATTCTAAATTTAAATACGATATGATGGAAAAATGACTAACCTGGATGCATTATGATTATATTATGTCTATTAATTTAAGAGTGACAATTTTCTTTGACTATGTACTTTATTATTATTATCGACCAATGAAACACACCTGATCTCATCTTAAAAAAACTTGTACAAAATACAAATAATATGAGATGTTTCACCTTAGAACCCGTGTTGTCATTTTTCTAGCAAATGTCGTGTTGTGGGAACCTCAGGACCCCAATGTATTTTGCATATAAAATACACAGGTAGCACATTAATTAAACTATTTTACACAGTAATTTCTTATTATTAAGTAAAACGAGATCCTGACATCGTATTCTTTCGAATGAGTGCCGGCTTAGGTATACAAATGAAATAGAAGTTGGGTTTTTACAATCGTCAATCGTTCTGGGTTCCCTAAACACGGTTTTAAGGTTAATAAGAAAAATATTCGTTACACACCGATGGAATACCGGGTATGAAGTATATAGAGTATTTGTTCTAATCAATACTTCATTTTAAATTTAAGAACCAATTTTTTTTTTTTTTAAAAGTTGGTACGGTAAATAATCACAATGGAATACTTGTATCTCATCAGTTTGTAATATGAGTGGTTCAGTGCCAGAGTTGCCTAACCCACAAAATTTTGTATTCACTGATTTCTGCATAACATGATTATAAATGTAATTTCTAGTTGTGCTAAATTTGTTTATTATTTGAAACTGCCTCCATTAATGCATCTAGTTTAAATGTTAGGCAGTAATTGCTAACAAAAAGTGTTGTGAGCCTAAATTGCCTATTCAACAAAAATATGCTTATAAGGCACTTCTGGGGTTAAGTTATTTTTTAATTGACTAATTTTCATATATTAAGTAGTGCCTACAACATGGAAGACATATTATTGTGATCCGTTAGGTCGTTATTTTTAAAATCGTGTCCAAGTTTGAACATCAATATCTCATTTTAGAGTAATTGTTGGTTAGGCAACTCTGGCACTGAACCACTTATATTAGTTTCGTCATATGAATGAAAGAAATATTGGATTTGATCGCTTGGTAAAGCTAACAAAAGTAAAATTTTAATTCTTTAACAAATTATCGATAAGTAAAAATGTCAAGATTGCCAATTGAAATATGTAGTCTAAATTTGCTCATTCAACTCGATCTTCTATCTTTCTATCCATCCCTATTTATTTGCTCTAATAAAGACGACCAATCTTAGAGTGGACCAATTTCAATCGAATTAGACTTTCTATTTGTGTTGCTCAATGTCGATGGCTTATATACAATACCCGATAACTCATTTTTATCGATTTTTTTTTATTGCATAAAACTGATGTTTATGCAACCCTGCACCTATGGAAAAATTATCACATTATTACAATGTTTAACCATCCGTTAACTCAATACGCTATACGAAATAAATTTAGTGTTTACTGTCTTCTGAAAAGTACATAAAAATGAGTTAGCGGTTATTGTATATAAGCCATCGATATACTGTTGATGGAAGCGCGTTTAATGATGTTAATGACTGAATTTAAAATAATTATGACTGAAATTGAGCCCTATTGTGGTTGTGGTTTTCGAGAAATCTAAAATTTGGTGTGTCGACTAATTTTTGAGAATTGACAATCTATAGAAGGTTATGCTCTCGCCCCAACTATTCAGGGATAATCAAAAATATTTTTAATTAATTCTAACTGAATATAGTCTTCCTGGTCTTAAAAATGAGCATCTTATATGGAATAAGATAAATATTTGTTTTAATTGGACTGATTGTCTAGAATCTAGATAATTATTGTATTCATTTTTTTTGAAAATATGTAAAATGTCTTCATCTCCGCAATATACAATGAATTAACAAATATAATAAATTATTGAATTTCCTATTTGTTCCAGGCCCCAATGGCGTTTTATCCAACATGGCAAGCGGATCCATCACAAGGATGGCAAAATCAATTTATACAGCAAATTCCACAAAATAGTCCAGCCATAACGATCAATCAATTCAATTCAATTGAATTTCAGCCACAGGTATGAAAAAAATATTTATTAAACATAGTCACATTTCAAATATGAAAACAACCACTTTTGTTATCACACAGAGCCATGCTTATCAACCAAACGGATATGTACAAACGGGCCTCGGTTTTGAGCCAAACTATGGTCGAACATATGCAACGCCAGTTCAACGTTATGAATTCCAAAGTAATCAAATGTCACCGATAAATCAGGTGTCATTACAAAGTGTGAGCTTTGCTCCATCTGCTACGTATACTAGTCAAGTATCAACAGGTCCGGCGCCAATGTTATTGAGTACACAAAATGATTTAAATAAAACAGCGTCGGGAAACGACATGCCTGGATATCCGCGGGTGAACAGCGTACCGCCGCGCTCACTCAATTGTAACGGATATCCGGGCGATTTTGGCGGTAATCAAAGTCATCAACAAACAAATGCTCATCAACAGTCACAGTTGCAACAGCAGCAGCAGCAGCAACAACAGCAGCAGCAGCAGCAGCAACAGCAGCAACAGTCACAACAACAATCTAATCCAAATCATATGCATCCTCCACAAGTGCCACAATCGCCAAACCGAAGTAACATGAACACACCGGTCAGTCAACATATGATGGTGCCTTCCGGTCCAGGTTCAAATCAAATTCAACAACATTCCCAAATACCCCAATCACCAAATCATCTGCAGAACAATGCTTCCCAACAGCAAATGCAGATGCAATCACCAAATCATCATCACCAACAACAAATGCAATCGTCATCACGATATCCAACACATTCCGGTACACCGCACGGGATGCAACAATCACCAAATCACAGTAACGGACAAATGCTGCATAGTCATGCTGGTATGCACACGCCAAATCCCCAGCATCCACATCAGAATAGTCACACAATATCACCGAATCATCACATAAATCAAGTTCCTGCATCGCAAGACTGGAATTGGAATAGTCAATCGCATCCGCAAGGAAATAATGACATGTTCAATCAATCAGATCGTGTCAATTTAAATACTAGACTGAAAACAATGATTTTAAGTAAAAACGATCAAAAAGATATGGATCAAACAGGCCAAGTGCCACCAACATCATCTGCTCAACAATCCGCACAGACCGGTCATTTTTTATCGTATAGCCACCATCTCCGAGACATGAACCCCAGCAATAATAGTAATGGGTGTTTGACAGGACCGTCAATGGGTACGGAGCCTATCGGAGGTGGTGGCGACAGCAGTTGGAAGCCACCGGGAAGTATTACAAAACCGGTTGACTTTCAATTTCCGCAGCAACAGAATCAAGATGACATAAAAGTAGAGTGCAAACCACCGGGACAATTAATTGAAAAAAGTATTGGTGATCCAGGTGGTGGTGCCGGCGTTAGTGGAAAATGTACTGGTAATCCAATGATTGCGAAAAATAATAGTAATGCTCAAGATAAAGTTAAAGTAGAACCCGAAAAGACAAAGCCAAAAAGACAACGAAAAAAGCCCACTTCCGCTCAAGCTCAAAATGATGCAAAACAATCAATGGACGCCAAAAAATCTTCCAATTTCCTTCCAAATTTTAGTAACAACAGTAGACTATATCCAAATTTAAATCATCAGCAACAAACAACATATCCTGGTAATTTTTGTCATGAACAAACACCACTAAACCAAACGTATCCATCGTTGAATCAACAACCTAGTGGAGTGTCCCGTTCATTTCAACAACCACCGCTAATGTCGGGTAATCAACCGTTGCCATTGCCACATAATCAGAATCAATTGTTTGATATTAATATGAAAATCAAACAGGAGCCAATAAGTCAATATTGTTATCCACAAACAGCACCATTAAATCATCCCGAAAATTTCGATTTGTCCAATGTCAAAATGGAAGGATACGAACGGAACTATCAAAATTTCATTAACTATGCCGACTATTGCCAAAGTCAGAATACCCAAAACCCAAAATCACATCACACACAGCAATCTGAATACGGCAGTGCACATCAAGACTTCGGGGCAAATGTTCAGCAGAACTGTAATCAGGGTTTTAACAATTATCCCGTATATTCGGGACCCGGTTGCCAACCAAATTATCAAAATAATTACAATCAATACATTGGAACACCATCTCATCCAATGGGACCCGTCGTTAATTCGATCATTCCAAAAAACGATTTCACAAAAGTAGAGGAACAACCTGTAGCCATAGCAAAAGCATCCACCGACGATATCGAAACGGATATTGAATCAAATCTAACAAATTATGAAAAAGAAATTCCAGTTCATACATATCCGAATCCGGTGAAATTTTCAACTGATCCTACTGCCTCCGTTCAACCAAATGATGATTTGCTGAAAATTGCCAAATATCCATTTCTTGGCGAAGGTGGACCGGCCGCTCTAGATAATGTTGTTGGTTTTTCATGTTGTCGCCAAGGCAGTATTCGACTGCCAACCATTGAACATTTACGAGATGGTCTATGCACAGGACTTCAGACAAAAGATGAACTTCTATATGATGATGATCAGGAAAAAATCAGCGAAGAGAAAATTTTGAAGGATGTGGCGGCGCAACCCTCTACAGATAGAACGGAGAAAGGATCAAAACCTGAAGTGCCGGATTGTGATTGTTTTCCATCAGATAAAAATCCACCGGAACCGGGCAGTTACTATACGCATCTTGGTGAGTAAATTATTTCTAATTGGATTTTGGGCGATTAGTTTTCATTCCAATAAAATTGAAATGTAAATTTTGAGTACAAAAAAAGGGGGTTTTCTTACCATTCACAATACCCATATCAATACCACAGACAACAATCAGATATTTATTCTAATCTAAAAATTAAACTAAAGAACATTACAAGCAACATATTCTTCTCTTTAATCCAAACAGGTGCCGCAGCTACATTGGAAGATCTTCGGCGTGACATTGAAACAAGAGTTGGCATTAGTGGTCGTCAATTGCGTATAGAGAAAGTTGTCTATACCGGAAAAGAAGGGAAAACCGGACAGGGATGCCCGTTGGCCAAATGGATAATAAGACGTGTCGATATGGAAGAGAAAATTCTCTGCATAGTTAAACGAAGGCAAGGACATCGGTAAGAACATTTTTGATTTATTACATTAGAATTAGAACTTCACCGAAGATAAAATCAATTTTACAGTCAGTCTGTTTTGAGCATAATAATTCATATTGTAATTCGGAGACATTCAATTTTCTTTGATATATGTGAATGTTTTGTATTGTCTTCGCTTAATTTCTTTAAACATAAGACATTATGACATTATTATTTTTCTAACGCACACATATTGTGGCAATAAATCATCAGAAAAAGTCTTCTTTAACTAGCTGACGACATGCGTTTTTTGTCTATAATACAAAAATGAGGGGGGTTTCTTGACTAGGGTTTTGATTTAGTTATGAATGACAGAAAAATTGGATAAATGGAAAAATAACGTAATAAACAACAGCCAGTAAAGAAAAATTACATTTTAATCATTATAGTTATATTGTAGTTTGATGGAAAATTGTGTGACGCACATATGCGTCATATGAAATGATTTGTAGTTTAATTTAAGATAAGAAAATGGATAAAACATAATTGTAGCTTTTCTATTAAATGAAATGTTATTGGACAGTATCAAAGAATTGTGATGCTTCTTTATGCCCCAAATTTAATATTCTGTTTTTTATGATGCCTTTTCTCATGATTGGAAGGTATCAGGGGATGTTTTACGATATAAGTGTATAAAGAGGAACTCACTAAAGAGTCCGAGAGTCCCTAGGCGAATAATGAGGTTCATTAGACATCTCTTTTTGTAGTCCGTGTTCTTTTGTGGGTGGTCAGTAACCTAAACTAAATTGGTATGCGTTACCGTAAATCCCGTACTCCCACCGGAAGTTTCACTGATTTATTGATCTATTGTTAGATCACACTAAAATATATGGGTACTGTGGCTACAAGTTACTTTTTATTGTTCACAAAGAGGTACTCTTGATTTTTTTTTCATAGTACGGCATAATCGTACGAATTAGAGGTTGTCCTCTGTATTGATTTTGATTATATGAATGTGTCGCGTTCAGTATTTCTCTTTCTAACATAAGATCCAGACAGGCTCTTCAAGTAGGTGAGTAACTGATTAAAATAATAAAAAAGAAAAAAAAATCAGATTGTGATTTAATAATTTAATACCAGGAAAATACCAATCAACTCTGGCTTCACAAACAGACATTCGAGAAAACAAATTTTCATCCTAAACGAAATAATTCACCCCTTGTACATATACTCTTTACAAAAATCCCATTTTTCATTCAAAATTAATCTCAAACACCCATCCATATAAATATATATATATATATATATATGTACATATAATAGAAATTAGGTACCTATGTACTATCATATACGCAAACAGAAAAACCTCCCCACAAAAAAAAAACCATCCATTCCTTCCTCTTCTTCAGCGCCCATCATAAATCATATTAATTTATTCCATCTGTTGATTTATATGTGCAGGTGTCAGGCTTCCTTCATAGTGGTATGTATTGTGGCCTGGGATGGGATACCCAAACATGAGGCAGATAGTGCTTATAAATTACTGGTGCACAAGCTCAATAAATTTGGATTACCAACGACAAGGCGTTGTGCTACGAACGAGAATCGTACTTGTGCATGTCAAGGTTTGTATTATTTAAACACATTTATTCCAATTCACTGACATTTTTCCCGGACCCAAAAATATACATAAATTCTAGATTTTTCTCGGTGGTTTTTTTTCTCCCTCTCTCTCTCTCTCTTTCTCTATTTCTCTATTTCTAATTGAAAATATGTTTTTCCTATATTATAGGTTTAGATCCAGAAACGTGTGGTGCTTCATTTAGTTTTGGTTGTTCATGGTCAATGTACTACAATGGTTGCAAATATGCTCGATCGAAGACGGTGCGAAAATTTCGACTATCGGTTAAAAATGAAGAAGCCGAAATTGAGGAACATATGAATGTATTGGCAACAATACTCAGTCCACTATATGTTAAGGTGGCACCAAAGGCTTATGAAAATCAATGCAAATATGAAAACGAGGCGCCAGATTGTCGCTTGGGGTTGAAGGCTGGCAAACCATTTTCGGGTAATTTATTAATATTTTTACAAAAATTATTGTTTAATCAATATAAAAGCTCTGTTGGGTTAAACGGAATTGTGAAAAAGGAAAACAAACAAATACATAAATAATGGGAAAGTACTCGACGACAATTTATCTTATTTTATCTATTTGTAAAAGTGCTTTTTGTCTAATTATATATTTCTATGATAGAATTTATGATTTTTATCATTTACTTATCCAGTTATTCTGGAAATATCACGTCGTTTCCAATTAAAAGTTTAGTTTGGACCAAAAAAAATTTTTTTTTTGTTCTCGTGTTATGCTTTAGACCAAATTTCCACTTTTATTTCACCTAAAATATAAAATAAGATAATTTATACTTCAGTTTTTACAACAAAAAAGAATTGAAATTAATAATGTTTTACTGGCTATTAAATTACTATTATTTATTTTTTAATGAATTTAAAAAATATACAAAACTATGAGAAAATGAAGTTTTATACTTTAGACCAAATAAATCAATACACATACACATACATAATTCTGTTTGTTCGTTTATACCACCTTAAATTATGTGAACAATTTAAAAAAAAAAAAATTTAAATCAATTACCAAAAACAATAGAAAAATAATAAAAAAAGTTAAAAAAGACTAATGAACATAGTACGATTCGACGAGCCATAATTCTTATTAGCGAATGTGCAAAATTATACGAATGCTAATTGATTTACAGGCGTTACCACATGCATTGATTTTTGTGCGCATGCCCATCGCGATCTACACAATATGCAAGACGGATGTACGGTTCAAGTTGGATTATTAAAACAGCGTTCTCCACTTAATCCGGGTGCAGCCGATGATGAACAATTGCATGTGCTGCCACTTTATATTATGGATACAATGGATGAGTTTGGCAGTATCGAAGGACAAAAGGAGAAACACAAAACTGGTGCTGTTCAAGCTTTGGAGAAGTGAGTTTGTATCCCATTTTATTTGAAAATTGTCATTAAAAAAAAAAAATGTTCGCTTATTCAATTCAAAAATGTATAGTAACTCAATGAACAAAACAGGATTACATTCTGTAATTTAAATGTTAATAACATTAATTTATGTTTTGCTATAGATTTCCCTGTGAAGTTCGAGTACGTGCTACACCACTACAGCCATGTAGACGTCATGGTAAAAAGCGAAATGGCAAAGAAGTCGTTGAAGATCCAATAATGGAACAGCATCCAATTCAACCGATAGTGAAAAAGGAAAATACAAAGAAAAATAATAAAAACCAAAAACATCCACCGACCACACCATCACCACGTGCTCAAACACCAGTTACAAACAATCCAAGTCCAGCCAATAGCGCATTTTCAGCTCCAGTGAACCAAACTTTAATGAACACTAACACAAGTCTCATTAACATGGCTTCAATGATTGACAATTTTACCGATGCTCAACTACAATCAAATCAAATATCGAGCACTGTATTAGATTCACCATATTCATATGACTACACAACTGGTTCCTATATAGATAATCGAAATTACTACAATCAATGGCCACCGGGTCCTGATTATGGATATCCTGATCGAGGAGAACAAGTTAAAAGTCGCGGCAGCGAAGAAAATCCAGATTCAACAACACTATCAACAGCAAATTCAGCATTTAGTCCAAGTATTCCAGATGCATCTAAACTGCTACCGATAACTGATGATTACAACAAGGAACAAGGTTTTGCCAAACCAAAACCACCAGAATATCCACCGACCTATGGATATCATCCAAATCCGCCAAGTTATCCTATGTATCCGCCATATTCACCATCACCATATGAACACTACAACAACATGGAATACTATAATAACGATAAAATGCGTTATAACTTCTACAATCCACATCAAACGTACAATCCATATAATATGTATCATCCTAATCCGGGTCCTCCGCCCCCATCTGTTCCACCGCCACCGGCCGGACCGCCACCGAATTGGAATATGTATCCACCATCAGCATCACCGTTACCAATGCAACCACCATTAGTACAGCAACAGCAAAATCAATTGTCACTGTCGAATAAACCGCAGGAGCAAACACCAAAATCCGAGCCAATCGGTGAAATAACCGAAATCAATGAAAATTTAGAATGTTTCCAGGATTCACAAATGGGCGGTGTAGGTATAGCGCTAGGACATGGAAGCGTTCTGATCGAATGTGCCAAACATGAAATGCACGCAACGACTGCATTGAAAAAACCAAATCGATTGAATCCGACACGAATCACATTGATATTCTATCAGCATCGTAATCTAAATCGGCACAAGCATGGCATTGAAGAGTGGGAGGAGAAAATGCGCATTAAAAAATTGGGAACATCAATGGGACAAGATGTTCAAAATGGTAAATCCAAAGATAAGAAGGGAAAACCGGAACCGATAAAGATTAAGGAAGAAATTAAAGAAGAACCGATCGAAGAAAAATTCGAACTTGACATTGAGAAATTAAACAAAGAAAAGGAAGAAGTTTCTCTGCGGGCACCAACATTAACGACCACATCATGGACAACATTGTTTCCCATGCATCCATGTGTTATAACCGGTCCATATCAGGAAGGCAATAATGCACCTCCGTTGATCACTCAAACTGCTATGTTACATCAACAGCAGCAGCAACAAATGCAACAACAACAACAACAACAACAAACATCTTTAGTAGTGCCACCGATTTAAATTTTGGGGTGACTAAATTTTGAATATTCTCAAGACATTTCTGATATCGAAGCCAAAAGTACAAAAAAAAACTAACTGAACGTTAACATTCTTTGCTTTTAATCTGTTTAAAAGCAACTGGGTAATTGATATAGAGAAACTCATCAATTTTTCTGGTGATGCTTTAATAGAATAGAATGAAGAATGCCCAAAATGCTGACAGGAAACAAGAAATTGCGGCATATACGATATACTGAAGCAAATAATAATAAATTGACGGTCTTGTCATCTTTTCCATTAATGACGGACATCTAGAGATCCTTTTCATAAGTTCTTTTCACCTACTTATGCATATATTATTCCTGGGAATGGAATTCAAAATCAGATTAAGTTATGCATGGATATTTCACTATATCCATTGGTTGTCATTTCAGTTAAATGTTTAATGCCAATCAGGCATTCATTAATTGAAAAACTTCCGGGATGGGAAAAAACGATTATTAATCAATTTGTCCGGAATGTTCCCACTACCTACCAAAATCGAGAAAATTCATTGATCACAAAGTGATTCTCATATAACAGATTGAACAAGAGTGAACAAATTAAAATCCAATAATTGAATCAAACAAATCACTAAATGACCTTATCTGTGCCATTTTCAATCATTTGTGAAAATATGACCAAGGATTGATTGAATTTATTATCATCAGTGTTAGAGTAGTCAGTCAATTTTTTTAATTTTTATGATTTTAAGTGCGGAAAAGTTGCTTAAAATAAATACAAATTGTTATTCTCTACATTTTCAAAAAATGTTACGTCAACTGTTTTTTTTTTCACTTCTAGTAAGACATTTCTTAACAAATATATGTTATGAGTCATTTCAATTAAAATCGCTGTAATTTGTAATTGAATTGAAACGAAAACTTTTCCACAATACTAGAAAGACCTCTCACAAATCAGTATTTAGTAAAATGCTTCAAAATTTCTTGCTTTTTACCATACGTCCAAAGCTGATTGCCATAATTATACTTTTTTCTGATTTAACTATGTAAATAATTTATTTTAAATAATTAAAATTAATTAATTGCTGTAATTATATTCTTTTTTAACAACAACAAAAAAAATAAATAAAAACCACAAAAAAAAAATCAACGTAGAATTGTAGTCTCTTCTTTCAACTATAACAAAATATTAATTGTATATGTTTCTTTAAAGAAAAATATTTTTAAGAATCTAATTTGCTTTTAACCAAAAAAAAAAAACACCTACAAATCGTTGGCCATATTTTTTAAATAATTTTATTATAAACAACAAAATAAACGGAAAAAAAATCAATCAGAATGCCATTTTATTGTGAAAAAAAAAAAAAAAAATTTACGAACGAAAAAAGATAAAAAAAATACTCAATTTTAAAAACTCTCTCTAAATGAAATGATATAGGAATTAATTAAAAAAAAAAAAAAAAAAAAAAAGGAAATAAAAACGAAGAAAATTTTGATAAAAATAATAATAATTTTGTTGTTGTTATATCAAATCAGTTTTACACATGCTAAGCTTTCTGAAGAGCCTACCATACATACATACATAAGTAAGTATATAATACAAAACATACTTGTATATGTATAGAGAATTTTTTGGTAAAGGATTTTTTTTTTTTTGTTTTTTTTTTTTTAAATAATTTTTTTTTTTTTCTTTTTTTTTTTTTTTTTTTTTTTTTTTTTTTTTTTTTTTTTTTTT
>JANSTT010005536.1:0-29073 GCA_026745375.1 Platyura marginata
TTTTTGAAAAAAAAAATTATTTTTAAAAAATTGTTTTTTTTTTTAGATATTTCCTCTCTGACATCAATTCCCTGTCATTTTTTTTTGATTGACTCCCATCCAGCTCGAAATATTTTTATCGCAAACTGGCGTTTTTATCTATCCATTAATTATGACCAAATAACCTTTGAACCTTGAATTTTGAGGTTTTCTTTAAACAATGCACAACATTTAAATAATTATCTCCAGGTTCCTAACATCTTCAGGCAGTTGAATTTAATTATATGATCGAATTGTGTGTAGATATTTTTGAAATGAGTAGAAGAAATTAGTTTGTGTCTACACTAAAAAAAAAAAATGAGCAGAAATTCGGATGGCCTAAGAGGTTTTTTTTTTTATGTACGGAATAGTATTTTATCTAAGAATCAGAAAAATATGTATCCGAAGTTGAGAAATTAAAAAAATTACGGGATAAATAACAAACGGGAATGAGGGCAACAAACAAAATTGCTGCAATGATAGGCAAACTTTTTAGGATCACTGTACACAATATAAACGAAATAATTTTTGTAGCCAAGTATTTTTATTTTTTTTTTGTTATTGATTATTATTCATAAACCTTCTTTTATTATTTCATAAGATGGTGGATTTGTTTTTGAATGCAAATAAATTCCATTCGTAGTTCGATTTTTTTATCAACCCTATATGTACAAGAATCTCATCATCCAATATCAACAAACCGTTTTTCGATTTTTCGATTTCATTTCTGTGAGTTCCAAATTCACATATTATGTACATAGAGGATAGAAACGGCAATATATACGTGCCGTGACTCAAAGGCAACAAATAAAAGTTTATTGAAAAAAAAAAAAAAAATTATTTGATTTTGAGGATTAGTTTCGTTTTAATATAATGGAGAGATTGTGATTGCGAAAGAGCTAAAATGTAATATTTAATTGGCATATACATCTGTTTCGAAACAAATACGAAGGAGAGAGGGACAATTATTTAAGATACAATTTTTAATCAATAAAAATATAAAATATTTTTCTAATTAAGAATTTTATAGCGGCACATTTTACAGTAATGTGCCACGGCGCATATATTTTGCTCTATTATTTAAATAAAAATTAAAAACTTATAAATTAATGGTATCTTTCCTACAACACGATTTCACTCTAACACGATAAGAAAATTGGGGAAATTCTAGTATAACACGGTAAACTTATAATTAAAAAATAATATATACAGGTATCCCACCTACAACACGTTTTCATTCTAACACGAAATGAAAATTACCGAAATTCTCGTATAACACGGTAAACTGTAGGTAACTTATAATTAAAAAATAATAAACACAAGTATCCCTCCTACAACACGATATTCTACGGTTTCACTATAACATGATAAGAAAATTGCGGACATTGTCGTAAAACACGGTAAACTGTAGTTAACTGATAATTAAAAAATAATATAAACAGGTATCCGGCACCTACAACACGTTTTCACTTTAACACGAAATGACAATTACCGAAATTCTCGTATAACACGGTAAACTTATAAATAAAAAATAATAAATCCGAGTATC
This sequence comes from Platyura marginata, assembly GCA_026745375.1. Classification (NCBI taxonomy): domain Eukaryota; kingdom Metazoa; phylum Arthropoda; class Insecta; order Diptera; family Keroplatidae; genus Platyura; species Platyura marginata. The sequence continues at coordinate 1,568 of JANSTT010005536.1, forward strand.
CCTCCTACAATACGATATTCTACGGTTGCACTCTAACGCGATAAGAAAATTGCATAAATTATTGTATAACACGGTAAACTGTACCACCGTTTCACTCTTAACACGATAAGAAAATTGCGAAAATGTATGTGCTTGCTCTTAGTCTCATACAACACGTAATTATGTTGGAATCTATCTTGTATTTCTTGTGTTATAGGCGAACAGGGGGATACCTGTATTAAATATTTAAAAAAATTAAAAAAGTAAAAATATTAAATATTTTTAAAAATTAAGAACTAAAAAATTTTAAATTTTTTAAAAAAAAAACTTAAAAATATTAAATATTTTTAAAAATTAACAACTTAAAAATATTAAATATTTCTAAAAATTTGAAAACGTAAAAATATTAAATATTTAAAAAAATTAGGAACTTAAAAATATAAAATTTTTTTTAAAAACAAACTTAAAAATAATAAATATTTTTAAAAATTAAAAATGAAAAACTAATAAATATTTTTGAAAATTAATAAGTTAAAAATATAAAATATTGTTAAAGTTAAAAACATAATAATATTAAAAATTGTTAAAGTTGAAAACTAAATAATATTAAATATTTAAAAAAATTAATTCATTATGAAAAAAAAACAAAATAAAAATTTTTAATCATCAAATTTAAGAAATATTTCTAATATTAATTAATTAATAATAGAAATACAATCCGAACAAAAATCCCCGCGCAACCACATGGAATCGAAACTTGTGTAGATCTTTGGAACAATAAACAAAATTGTTTTAATCGACAAAAATGTATTAAAAAATTATTATTAAAAATACGACGGAATATTAATTTCAGTCATAGCACCGCGTAACTTATCAAAAAATTCCATTATAGAAATTAATTTCAAATGAAATCGATCAGCTTGAACACTTTTTACAATAAATTCTTAGCATTTACAACATTCTAATAGCTGAAATAAATAACAAAACTCTGCCTGCCTGCCTGCCTGCCTGCCTGCCTGCCTGCCTACCTATGACTTTCATAAAATGTGTTTTTTATTAGTTAAGTATTTTTAAAAAAAAAAATCAATTTCACATATTTTTAACACACAGCTTATTTGTTTTGTTTCAGTATGCATTTGATGCAACTGCATGTCTACTAGCACCTGTTTGCTCAAAGGTAAGATGATAAATGCCCACAAATAATTTATTTTCTTAGAGGTAATTAATCAAAAGAATTGGTTTTTTTTTTGTTCCTTTTTCCATATTTTAAGAGATGGAAAACGATCAAATGCATTTTTCTGTTAGGTTAGGTGGATAATTTATTAAAAATTCTTTTTTTTCTTTCTTAAGAAGTGGTTTGATATATGTTTTTTATGAATTTATTTGATGGAATGGGGGGGAATTGATTATATCATTAAAGGTGTACGATTTTAGAATCATTTTCAATTTATTAATATGAAAATTAATTGATGAAAACTAATTGTTAATAGGCTAATCGAAGATTGTTCATTCATATGGGTAGGTAAGGTTGTCATCAATTTCCTTAACCTTAATATGTATTTTGTACGTATTATGTAATGATATCTATAGTGTATGAGTACATATGTAACAGTGGCGGCTCGTAAGAATTATTGATTCCATCATCATGGGACTGGTTTATTTTTGGGTTTTTTAAAAAATGACACAATTTTGAACTTTCTTAATACTACAGATATAATTTTGAAACTTTGTATTTTAATATTATTTTAAATTTGCAGCATTTTTTGGCAACATTTTTTTTTTTGGAAAAAGTTAACCCTTTAAGGTCAATATAATTTTGCACGCCCAAATTTTTTTTCCATTTTCTTCCATCAAAATTACGTAAATTGTTTTAAAAAATAGTCCCATGATGATGGAATCAATAATTCTCACGAGCCGCCACTGAATGTACATAACATTTTCTATTATCAAGCCCATTAACCGTTTCAGGGGCATAAGGGGTGAATTAGGTTGTAGTTAATAGTTAACGTTAAGTGATACTATAGCCAGTACGCTCGCTGGGTAAGGTGAAACTTTTGTATACCGCGCACCGAGCTAGAGGGCAGTGGGAATGGGGATTGATGGGGAGTAACATCCCGACCAATACGCTATCATCAAATAGCAGCGGCCGGCCCTCCCTAGGTAGAGAAGGGTGTGTATAGTTTGTATGAAAAACGGTTAGTATCAGTGTTCCGGGGAGCTAGATGGGATATATGGTAAAGGAAGATTCCCCCCACTCCCAACAACCTTTGATACGACAATATTTTGCGATAACCCCTTCCCTGCTCTTCAGAGATGCCTAAATGGATGGAGAATAGCTAAACGTAGGTTGCTGTATGTTGCAAAACAGAACAAAGGGTATATTTTTGGAAAACTTCCCTCTCTCCCCACAGGAACTAGGTTGCTAACAGAAATCTTATTAAACCATCCTCAATTTTTTTTTTTTTTTTTTTTTAATTTTGAATATTATGGAAGAACTCGAAAATTTCTCAACTGATTTGGAATGGTTTTCAGATCGTTTAGAAATTAGCGTAGATATTCACTAATGAATATTACAACATTTACCCAGGCTAAATATACTGTCCTTGTGAGGGTTAATAATTGTCTGAAAATAATACAAAACATCCCCATATTTCGGGGTTTTTTCTTTTTATCGTTGCAATAAAATCATAAATCAAAAAGCAAAAAAAAAAAAAAAAACAAATAATTGTTAGGGTGTCAACAATTGTTACATTTACCCTATCGCATACACATGTGATTTATATAAATATAGCTACACAAGAATAACATGAAATTGGGGTTAGATAGAATAGGTACATACACATTATTGTACATACATATATGTATGTATGTATGTATATGTAGACGAATTTTCCTATTTTAACTCTGTGACAGTTTATGTCTTTTTAAGCTCATTGCTCTTTTTCTTTTGACATTAAATAGATAAAAATATTCTTTATATGTTCAAAGATAACAGAAAAATGAAATTATTTGTTGACAATTGATTTGTGATGGTTGAATTTTCTATTATACAAACATAAATAGGGATAAAATAGGTCGAATGTGCATCATAATTTATGGTAACATTATATTATGTGTAATGTACTATGAGCACGACGTACAAATGTATAATTGTACAGTACATACAGTACATACAGTCATACTATGTATATTATTATCAAAGCGAATGGTTATTATGTTTTTATCTTTATTATTGATAAATAAATGAAATTTATACTGTCATAATAGTTGTTTAACTGTCATTCACTGACATTAAAATTTTTAATATGCATAATGCTGTGGATGCTACATTAAAATAAAACTTCTAATGGGACCAATAAATTAGTTCGTTTATCTGGCTTTTCGAAGCTATTTAAAAATTATTTTTAATTTTTTTATTATTACTCTTTTTGGAATTTATAGTTCAGTATTTTTCCTATAAAAAACTATTCCATTAAATAGACATGTGGTTAATCCTGTCAACCGTCTGATTGCGTTTTTATTAGTCTAGGCAGAGACAAATGTTCAGATCTTAAAGTATTTTTAGCAATTATTATACTTATCATAAAAATGAATCCTGCCGTGTCCTTGAACTTCCTTAATATTAAAGATATGGTTATGGAAACTTTGTGTTTTCATATTATTTGGAATTTCCAGCATTTTTTGCAAAATAAAATTTTTTGAAAAAGTTAACCCTCTAAGGTCCATACATTTTGAATATGAACGGGTTACCAAAAAAAATTGTTTAGACTACACACCATTCTCAAAATTTAAATGTAAATGCTTTTGTAAATTTTTCATTTTTAGAAATCGTTAACCCTTTAAGGGTCAGACGGTGCCTTTAAAGGGTTAACTTCTAAAAATATGTTAATGCAATAAAAACATAAAGATTGTCTCCCTGGGAAAATTTAGTTGTATTTGAATTTTTTTTTTTTGATTAATCCTTGTTCAAAATCTATGGACCTCAAAGGGTTAACTTTTTTCAAAAAATGTATAATGCAAAAAATGTTGCAAATTTAAAATAATCAAAAAATATAAAGTTTCAAAACCACTGTTAAAATAAGCACAATATTGGATTTTAAGTAAATTTCCCAAAATATGGGCGACTTTTACTACTGTTCATCGTGCACTCGAACAGCACCAATATCTCTTTAATTTTCTCCGATTAACTTAATTTATTTTAATATGTATGTATTACCCCAACCACTACAATATTTAACAAGCAACTCAATAAATTTATTTGTTTTTGTAACTTTTCAAATTTGCGAAATTGTAACTTTTTTTACACAGACCCAATTTCAATACAGCAAACGCTCACTTGTTATTATTTACATTTACTTTGATAGCATTAACCAAAAACGTTTATCGTAGCAAAATCACATTGGCCATCTATCTATCTGTCCGCTAGGCATATTATAGTTGGAGACCAGTTTATATTATTATCGGACACAATCAATATTTTGATTGCAGTTTCGCAAACAATTGCCACCGTTCATCAAAATTGCAATTGGCTATAATTGCAATATTTTGGAAATATTCTGTCATCAAGTTATCTCTTGATGGTACAAAACTTTAATTGCATTTATTTTCCCATTATATTGTTATGTTATTTTATAATACAAAGTCATTTTATATTGTTTATGATAAGTACATACCTACATACAACCGAAATTGTATTAAACTGCTGACTATAGTTTACATTATCGAGATTATGCTTATACAAGGAAAATAATCATAAAACAGGGGACAGTCCCATGATGATGTTATTTGTACGTACGAGTAACATACAAACAGTTTATAAACAAAACCTCATAATAGAATATTTCATTATATTCCATACATTAAATGCACTTTTGTTCTACATCTACATATGTATGTATGTATAATTATTGTATGCATGGATGTATGTATATATGTATGGACTGGTACGTTGTTCTATTATAGAAATTCTACAGATGAGATTTGATTTGATTGCAACAATACAGCAATAAAGTAGGTTGTGGTACTATACTAGCAAAAAATGCAGATAGAAGTTTTTAAAATATTTTATGACTGACTGTGGTTAGAATTGATGAAACAGTCCCACCAGTACTTCATGAATAATTAAAGAAAAATATTTTTAGAGACAAATTTTATGGAATTATTTAATTAAATTGTAAATGTTTGGTATGTTTTTTTTGAATACTTTTAACATTTGATAGGTTTTTGATGCACTGATCATGTGATCGCACTTCTAGTTCAATAAAAATGGGGGTCCGATATTAGAAATAAATTTTTTCCTTTTTTTTGGAAAGAAAATGCAAATCTCAGATGAGATCTAACTTTTTTTGGTAGTTTATATCAGTGTTTTTTAATCGGTGGTCCGTGGATCGCCACCGATCCGCTGAAATTTCCAGCCGGTCCGTGTGATATATTTTGCCCGTATCCTGTAGTCGCTACATTTATTTTTTAAGCTCGTTCAAATGAAATAGTAGCACGTGCAGTACGATTCTAGTACTTTGACAGCCCTCTTGCTGTTTGCTTCCATACTCATGCCGTTCGCAGTTTGTTTTACTGCTAGTACTTAACCTAAGAAGCACACCACTTCACAATGGACTGCCATTATTTCTTTTTTTGCCAACAAATATTTGTCCTATATTTGCTGGTCCGCAGGTGTAAAAAAAATTGAAGAACACTGGTTTAAATTAATAAATTTTGACCTTGTTGGCACTGCTTGGTGCAAAACTTAACAGAATTTGTCCAACTATGACTTTTTTTAAAGATTATGTAATGGTTTTTTGGGATTTCTTTGGAATTTACAGTATGGTACAACAAAAAAATGAAATCGTCAAAAACTATTAATTTTTTTCCGTTTTTGGCTGACTTCATCTTAATTTTGACAATTTTTCCTATTCTTTTTCAAGATTTTTCATATTTAAAGTATTCGTACGAAGACTTATTTTGCTCACTGTATGTAATGTCAAAATATCCAACCTCACCAAGTATGGGAAATAGAAAAAATGGCGTATAAGAGCAGTTTCGATAAATCCCAATTACGAAAAAAAACCTGAATATTCCGGAATTATCTTTTACTATGCGAGAAGAAGAATTTAGGTGCTGGTAGGGTTTTTGTGCACAGAAATTGATATAAAATGGCCGATCATCAAACATTTTTTTTTTTCTAAATTTAAATTAATTACTAATCTCCAGGAGCTGTAAAATAAATCGTTCATTTTATAATTTTAAGGGAGTTCTGTTTGTCACACGGTTTATTCTTAGATAAATAATTTTTCTTTGGTGTTCAGAAATAAATAAAAAAAACAAGTATGAAGAAAAATCCTAATATTATTCCAAATACCAAATATTTTAACGTAGAAAAACCAAAAAAAACTTTCTGTTTCAGTGTTGGGAAACATGTACATCAATAACCCAACCAAACAACAACAATCCATTACATAATCCATGGTCATTGCGAATAGCCACGATGATCAAACAGGAATTTCTTGTATTAACACATTTAGCATGGGAACCATCAGACATATTTACCAATTGTCTTGTTACATGGGAGGTCTACGGAGGCGGACTAATGGGTAACCTATTGACTGATTCGTCTAACGTTGAATTATCCCTCTGGCCAGAGACAAAGTACCGTGTCCAAGTCACGTGCAAAAATAAAGTGAGTATATATAATTTCTAATATTTTACAATAGAACATTTATCTACATATAGTATATAGTAGTTGAGTTGTGTATATAGTCAGTGAGACCCATCCGTTGGATAAATTGCCCACGAATAGCTAATAAAAACTCTGTTTGCGCTTAATTATTAGCATTTTGATGTAAACGTTTTTTCAATTTGTTGCACCATAATCGTTAGTTGTTTGCGTCGTGTTTGTTTATATTAACTCGCAAAACGTTACATTCGCCACAGCACATTCGAATCTATTGATACAGTAAAACCATAATTCGTTCCGGAAACATATTCGTTATTCAATGCCACTCGTATATTGAAACGAATTTTCCCATAAGAAATAAATCGAAAGCGAAAATGAAAGAACAGCATGGGAGACAACTATTACCTCCATAATTGCGCAGCGAGAGAAAGAAAAGCCATAAGCTCGGTTTTGATCATATAGCAGATATAGCAGATGAAGCGTATATCAGTGGAGAAGCGTGAGAATTATTTTTTTTTAAAAAACTTACGTCATTTTGATACCAGTTTTTCAAAAAAAGTGACACAATTTTGAACTTAATATTAAAGATATCATTTTGAAACTTTGTATTTTTATATTATTTTGGATTTGCAGCATTTTTTGCCAAATAAAATTTTTGGAAAAAGTTAACCCTTCAAGGTTCATACATTTTGAACATGAAAGGGTTAACCAAAAAATATTAAAATTCAAATTAATCCGTTCAGGAAGACTTTCTTTATGTTTTTAGTGTATTAATATATTTTTAAAAGTTAACCCTTCAAAAGAACCATTTGGACCTTAAAGGGTTAACATTTTTTAAAAATAAAAAATTTACTAAAGTATTTGGAATTCAATTTTGAGAGCCGTGCGCAGCTTTTTGAAAATTCTTGATTAACCCTTTCATGTTCAAAATGTATTGACCTTAAGGGGTTAACTTTTTCCAAAAATTTTATTTGGCCAAAAATGCTGCAAACCTAAAATAATATAAAAATACAAAGTTTCAAAATCATATCTTTAATATTAAGAAAGTTCAAAATTGTGTCACTTTTTAAAAAAACGGTCCAGATGTTCGGTTCGGTTCGGTCACTGGCGTATTTGTATGTACGTACTACTCGTATTGCAAGACCACGCTCGTTTTTTCAAGTTAAAATTTATTGAAAATTTGTGCTCATCTTCCGATACACCCGTAGACAAAGTTACTTGCAATTCGAGGTTTTACTGTATTTTGGTTATAATAGTTATAAAATGGTGAAACATATATTTTACAGGTAACCGGTAAAACAATTAAATCGTCACCAATTATCGTCAATACAAGCGATGCAATTGCAATGAAACCAGAAACACTGCCCGCTGACACAAAAACGCTATTGTCAATTGCCGAGACATCAACATTCGATCCATCATCGACCGGCACAATGACAACGTCCAAAAACCTACTGCTTGACGAAAGACGATTTTACTATGGCCAACGAAAGGCCAAGCTACTGGGATTGTACGATAATGTTAAGGAAATCGTTTTGGGCATCAGTGCGGCATTGGTTGTGTTCCTGTTCATTTTGACATTGTTCACCGCATATCGGGGTCATACTGTTTATGACAAAAATGATTATTTGCGTCAAGTTTCGGTAAATGTTAAAAGTTAAATTGAATTTTCGTCTGGAATAGACTTTTCTCCGGGAATTTCATTTTGTATTTTAATTTTAATATAAAAATTCTTTTAAACTTTCCTGTACAAAGAAGAAGTAGAAGAAGAAGAATAAGAAACATTTGTGTTTTTGTTTTTACGTGTAACGATGAGATTAATTTCTTAATTATTGTACAAATTGTAAATAATTTATTTTCTAGTCTGACTATGTTTTAATGTTAAGTCGTGATTTAAGCATATCTTTTAATGAAGGATTACATAAATATATAGAGTAGACCACTAATTGTAATTGTAAAAAAGAGAAATGATAAAAATAAAATTACTTTTAGTTCAAACGTTGGTATTTAATGAATGAATTAATTAATTATTGGACATTTTTTCCGGTAAATTTTATCATCAACCTCTCTACCTCGGTACAAGCGGAACATTACAATTAAAATGTTTATTGGAGTAATACTAATGGGGCTTTTCGGTTCTTTTTGACGTTTAAAATCGAGTTAAGTGAGTGAAACGAGTGAAGTGAGCAAATTTTTAAAGTTTTTTTTTTTTAAATCCAATAGGCAGGTGTTTTTTGGTCCATTTTGTTTTTGTTGTTTCGCTGAAATTATTGAGCCTCTGTGGGGTTTCGTTTGAGAGGAAATTCTTTAGCAACAATATTGAGACAGAAGAGAAAATTGAAGAGGAAAATTGGTGAAATGTTTTATATTTGCCATTGAAACTATTTAAATTGAAATATTTCCTTTAAAAAAAGGCAAAAATTCGTTATAGCGGCTGCTCTCCTTCCGAAGGGGGATGGGGGTGGATCGATAGAAGGGGTTCCCCCGAACGAACTTCAGCCAAAAAAAATGTTGAAAAAAAATTATTTGAAATTTTCACCATTACTTAAGCTCCGATTAGACGGACATTAAATCGCTCATTAAAATGAGAACGTGACGTCAAATTTACGTCACGACGTTCTCATTACAGTCTCATACCGTCTAATCGTCATTATTGTGACTCCATTATTGGTCGCCTTATTAATGACGACCTTAGTGAGAACATTTTTCTGTCATTTTAATGAAACGATCTGGTGTCGTCGAATCACTCTGTTAATGAGACTTTTGACAAATGAGAACTTTTTCGGCATAATTTCGCTTAATGACAAAAGGAAAATGACGAATGACGATATGATGAAATGAGACCATTTTTCCTGACGTCATGTTTTCATTTTATTAATGCCCGTTCCGTCTAATCGTAGCTTTACCCCGGTGCTGGTTTTTCTCAGGAAAATGCTTATTTCAATTTTCTAATTTCACTTGAAACATAATTGATTTTATTTCACTATTACTATAAAGATAAACCATAAACGACACATAAAATACTTTTTAAAACTTAATTCAATATAACAAAGAGACGATTTACTCTTATGTGCAATGTTGCCAACTCTTATAGTTTTTAAGTTTTTTTTAGATAAAAAGTATAGAACACTTTTCTAGCAAAATTTTAACACATTTTTTTTAAAACAAAAAAGTTAGGCATTAAAAACGGTAAATTTTTGTGACTTATCAGAAGCGGGTTGCGCAACGGTGAATTTTTTTTGGAGATAGAACGATTTTAAGGTTTTTTTCTTGCAATACTCTAGGAAAATGCACATATCTTTTGAATCACTCTGTATTATAAGCCAAGTTTTGGTCTCAATTTAAGCTAGATAAATTTGAAGCTTAAGCAAAGTCAAAAAATCTTATTAATAAAAAATGGCGATTTTCTTAAAATCCACGGTGTGTGTAACCTAATTACATTTCATATCCTAAACGGTTGATATTTCACCCTCCCCACGCCCCTTCTGATACCATTTTTGTCCGTTGCATTTTTGGTCCCCTATCCGTCATTTTTCTAAGCAAAAAAAAAACATCTTTAACGATACACCCTGTATATTGCATGCTATTTTATAATCTTTTTTAAGTTATGCCTTTAATAGTGCCACCTTGATATTCCAGGAAGAAGAAAATATTATTCCAACAAATTATAATTCCCACTAATATTAACTTTAATCTGACATTATCCATACAAAGTATGGGCATTGCATTTATGTGATTTAGTTACTTAAAGAAAACTATTTTGTATCACATCTAATGAAAAATAAAAAAACTTTTCCTTCAAAGCCACCAAACATATTAATAAGAGGAAGAATATAGGAACACACACACACGCTGGTTGTTATGTAAAATGCAATTTATATTTTAATGCATAAGCAAAAAAGGATTACAATCGCATATTTCTGTGATTTATTCACCAAATAAATCCTTATTTTATAACCACAATATATAAATCCATTGTTGTGTGTGCTTTGCATTTCATGGTATAATAATTCTCGATGAAAAATGTTTTCTTTGCCATTATACTATAATACGAGTAAGATGAATAAAGAAACGCGTGCCACTTAAATTTAAATCATATAAAAAGTGACAATTCGCATTTAGTTATGTATAGAGAAATTTTATAAATTTTGTTCAACAAATCAGATTTGATTTTCGTTACCCGGAGACATTATGTACTGAATAGGGTGGTGCGAAAAAAATTAATTGTACCCCATTGCAGAATTGTACATACTTGCCTTATGATGAGTTTAAATAAAAAAAAAACCTCTGAAAATTTGGTTTTGAAATTTTGAGATGTTCCTTTGCCCCCTCAACGGCAATTTGCTGCTGTTTTTTTTGGTAAAATGTTGTTTCACGACGTTAGTTGAATTTTGAATGGAAAACTTTATTTGGAAAAAGTTATAGAACATTAAAAACTATATTAAAATGATGTAATTAAATATTGGACTAGGGTGCACCGTTTCCAAGATATTTCACTTTTTCCGAGATCATTCTTTGATTTCTTTTAAATGTTGGTTCGCTAGATGTATGGATTTTTTTCCGTTTTTTTTTAAGTTTGTTCTACGACTTTTTGGATTTTCGGTCGTCTTCATCTGTTTTAAGAGCTCCTAAATTTATGCAATTTTTCTTTTATCAAATAAACTAGTTTCTTGCCTTTATTTTAGATTTTAGGGAAAAAATTTGTACACGAAAGTTGTAGATCGGAAAAAACTACATAAAAAATGTCTCATACAATTTATTTATAGGGTGCACCGTTAACCAGATATTTCACTTTTTCCGAGATTATCCCTTAGTGGTTCGTTTTTTTTTTTTAAATTTTTATTCCATCAAATTCTAAGAGGGAACATTTTTTGTCTTTTTTTATGCCGAAAAACATTTGTTTTACGATTTTTTTGATTTTGGCACAATCCTTGATTTTTTTTCTCCATACAATAACGCCTCAGCCTATTTTACACGACCAATAAATTAATTTCTATAGAGTCGTTATGAACTTATGTCTTATGTACACTGAATCAAATAGAAATTTTGTTTTTCCCGACAATTACACAAATATTAAAAGCTCTTAATACGGACGGGCCCCTAATAATATCATAATTTATATACTGCCCATATTCAAAGGATATTTCTTTCCTTATATTTATATGGGAGTGCTCCTACAAGGTTCTATACTAAACAGTGATGGCTAACCTTTTTCACTGCAGTGTGTCAAAATTTAATATAAATCTACTTTTTTGACATCAACAATGGGGTGATTCACATTGATATTGATTAGAAAGTATGGATTTTTTGGTTTTCTTTCTAGGTCGACGACATATTGAAATATCTCAAAATTTTTGTGATATTTCCAGCCCTAAAAACGAAAACCAAATAATTCTCTACACTTAACCCAAATCATCCCGGTCTGACCATATGATGACCATATAAAATTACAGTTGTGTCCCATGTGACCATATGATTACAAATCACAAACCCCAGATTCCAAAGGTGATGGTCCCCAAATTCAGTTTTTGCTTCTATGTTTGCTTTTTTAGTTCTCTTTAGTTTCCCTTAGTGTAATGAATGTAGAAATTCTTAAAAAAAGGTTCTAGGACAATACAGGGTTAATGATTTTGTTGTTGTTGAATTGCGCATTTGCTAAATCTTCGATTGAAGATTGGTTATACTGTGAGTCAATTTCTTTTATTGGTTTTACAGGTCTATTCTACACAAAAGTTAAAACTCTAATAGTGGCCATTTTAATCTTAACTCGCCTTAAAATTGACCTGACTGTAGTATACCAAATAATTTCTAATTTCTTAAGATTACTAGCGCTCTTAATGTAGAATTGGCCTGCTAATATCATTAAACACTAGATATACCAAACCGGTCCAAAGGACGTAATCTCAGAAAATTTTTACTTTAAATTAAATTGCGAAGTTGCTTGAAAAATAATGAAAATTCGCATTTGCATGTATCCAACAATTATTCTAACTGTAACGTTGGCTAAATGACAATACTTTTCGGCTAAATTACCAACCGGTCATTTTGACCCCATTGGTAGAAATAGGTATATATAAATTCTTAATATATCTACTGTTAAAGCCGCGAATAAAGTCTCACGAAAATTGTGAATAAAGCCATCGCTAGTGCTAAAAGTGTCTTGTGGTATTCTATAATTGCAGTCACTCAACATTTCTCACCTCTGACACCGTGTGTCATTAAGTTCGCCATCACTGTATTCTATATTACTATCAATTCAGTTCATTTCATTTAATCAACACACAAAATTCTCTCTTGTCTGTGTGTGTGTGTGAATATTTAGAAAGATAATTCCGACTATTTTTAGACCTGAAAATCTATTTTCTATTTTCGAAGCAATTTTATTTTGAGCTTTTTTTTTCATAGATTTCAGCTTTTTTTTTGTTGTTCATTCATTCAATGAATACGAAATTGTTACAAACATTCCATATATCTACAATTCTACATAAATCCATATGTATGCATGTATAGGTATAGTAGAGGTATGCGATGTAATGTTTTTATGTTCATATATGAATTTATGTATTTTTTGTGAAAAATTCTTTATTATGCAAAATATGTAGCAAAGCACAAAAGTAAACGAAATCTCATTTGGAATATTTTTTTGTTTGTTTGTTTTGTTTTTTGTTTTTTTTTTTTTTGGAATCATTCCAACCACAAAATAAACTTGAACATTGGAAAAATGTTTACACTCCTCGATAAGGTATATCGAACCAAATATGTTGCAAGTTCGGCTTCGTTGGAGAGTGTAATTAAAGTGGATATTATAAATTGGTAATTTTTTTTTTTTTTTTTTTTTTTATTTTATTTTTAGCGTCCCCATAGTTTTTGTAGCTTGATTTTTGGTAGTGGTGCCTATTTTGTTAGATTTTAATAAAAAGAATGGATCAATAAAGAGATAAGTTTTAATTGGAAAATGTGCATTTGGGAAAGCTATTAAAAACTATCAAAAACTAATAAATTTGGGGGGGGTGTGGGGTGGTGCCTTTAACTTTAAATAATTGATTTTGTAAATTACTATTTTCGTTTGATTTTTTTTTTGTTTTATTGTAGATATTTTCATTTAATTCGTAGATGTTTTTCCATGCAAAAACTTTTACAAGCCATTCGAATAGAAAATCGATTACCAGTAATGTAATTTTTGATCACCAGAAAATTTATATTGAAGAAAATTAATGTTTGGTCATACGAAACACGGTCGCTAGTAGCCTTACATAGTTTTCTGGCATTTTCATAAAATCAAGTTTTGGCGAGCGTTTATTTTTTCTGGTTAATTATGGTTTTTCACTGCTGTTTGAAAATGTAAATCGTTAAAATTTTGGTCTCATTTTCAGTTTTTTATTTTGTGATAAATAATGGCTATGATTTTTAACCCACAGATAGCCCCTACTAAATTATACTTTAGAAATGGCGACCATTTTAATTTTTCCGGATAATTAATTATTTATTTCTCTTTGGGTAGAATACTAACTACATTCAAACATCTTCTACATATGTTCAAGGGAACGAATTATGTACGAATATACTAACACACACTACTACATTCCTAAAATGGAAAATAACGGAACTAATTGCACTTGAAATACATTTTTTTGTTAATATCAGATCAAATTATATTTGTCTCAAAAAAAAAAAAAATATCCAAATATTATATTGTCCTTCTCGGTCACTGTATTTTCTTCTTAAAAACCGTACACCAAAATAGTCCGACTATATTATTTAAAAAAAAATACCGTTAACATTTTTGTATATAATACTAATGTACAGTCAGAATAGTATTGCCAGTTTTGTTAGCGGGGCGAATTCAATATTCAATAGATTTTTACTTTGTATGGAAATAAAATATGGCCATATTTCATATGGCCATATTTCATATGGCCATATTTCATATAGTCTCGTGATTATTTTTAAATAAATTCTGTGCCAGTGCTGTCGTTTGGCTTCAATCGAAGCATTTCAGCTACAATTACTTTTGTAATACTAACCCCCCTAATACTAATGGGAGAGGGCCATTCTTAATTGGCTCCCTTTTTATAAGGTTACAAAAAATTTCACTTAAAACGAAAAATTTGATCAACTCTATGTATAGGCGCAGTACTTCGTTTTTTCTACCATGTATTACTATTTAAAACCAAACAGAGAAATGCTCTGAATATCAAAATAGTAAACGCAATTATATGATTGTACAGCAAATTATTATCGAAGTACAACAAATATTAAAAAACATTAAAAAAAACTAAAATGTATTAAAAATGTATCAAAATTAACAAAACGGCAGCACTGATGCTGTCTCCAAAAATATATAGCAGCCATTAAAAGTCACAGTATTAAAATGCCTGAGTACAGTGGACAAAGGAATTTTTAATTCTACTAGTTTTGTTTAAAATTGCTTAAAATATTAAAATCATGTGTTTTAATTGTGTACTTGTGTTATCTGTACAATATATGTGTGTGTAAAAATAAAAACATTAACTAAAAAGTATTTAAATAAATATGTCTCCACCATTTTTTGGGAAAGAAAATAGTCAGAGGAGTCTCAATTTGATCTGAAGGTGAGTACAATTTTTAAATTCTATATTTATTAATAATAATTATATGAAAAATAATATTTTCGTCAAATTCATTTTCTTTATTTGTAGGTATGTATGAAAATACTATTCGGTTAGCATTAATTAACAAACAAAAGAAAATAATTAATTAATTCTTTTACTTTTACTTTTGTTTAATATTTACCAGGCAAATGTCTATACATCTAAAATCTGACTTGTTTAAGTATTATCAATGATACCGCCTTTTTGTCGGTTACCAAATCTATTATTCATAAATACACTCCACCATTCAATTGTCTAAGCCATTTTCAACGTTTCACCTGTCCTTTTTTCGGTAAATGTTATCCTGTTTCGTTGTACGGGTTCCGTTAGACGTCTATTTAATTGAAATCCCCCATTTTCTTTTTTTTTTTTTTTGGAGCATAATAATAAAATGAACAAAAACCGTGCTCCACCCACCCCGTCGAACGTTTTTGTACAGATTTATTTCTATGTACAGTGGAGTCACGAAAATTCTAACGATTGGATTGGAAAACTCGAAAAGTCAAACACAATTTTACGTATTCTTTTATTAGGCTGTGTTTTGCTTCTCTACTGTATATAAAATATTAAAAAAAAAACTTTTGTTTCATGTTGAAATTCAAAAAAAAAAAAAATTCGCGTTTTTTCGCTTTTTTTCGTGTTTTTTCCCCGAATTAAAGGATCGCTTGTTTGCCCATTGGCACGATAACTTTAGAACGCGCTGAGCTAGAAGCTTGAATTTGTTGTTGATTGGTTAAAATATAGTATGTCTAGGGTTTTTGGTATTGGAAATGGACAAAATCGCCCTACCCCTTCGATCCCCTCCGATACAAATTTGTTGTATAGAATTTGTTTTGTCATACCAAACAATAAAATTTCGAAAAAATTATGAATACGAAAAAGTTTTCATTTATTGTAGTGCATCTGAAGGTGTAACAGATTATAGTCAATTGTTAACCCTTATAGGATCTCTCATACTAAAATCCAATAAAATGGCAATTTTCTCACAAATCTTATATGAAATTGAGAAAAAATTGTTCATACAAAAAAGTTTTTGTTTTTTGTGTTACATAAGAGGGGGTAACCATTTTTGATCCACCGTTAACCCTTATAGGACCCACCATATTGAATAACTTTCAAATGGCCATTTTCTTACAAATCTTCTATGGAATTGAAAAAGGATGATGAAAGGTTGGGAGAAGGCTATAAGGGAAGGATGGGGGAAGGGTAGAGGAAGGGCATTTCCGTATGGATGCCGTGTACACTTGTACAGCTTTTTTTTTATAATATCTAATATTTATAGACTAAGATAAAATAATAAGTAAAATTTTGTTCGACTTTTCGAGTTTTTCGAACGTTCAACTATTGAAGATACAACTGTATCTCAAAAAAAAAAAAAAAAAAAAACTTTAAACAAAGTAATTTCAACTAAAATACAGAAATTGCAAAGAGATGGAAATAGTTTTGTGCGATGGTGCCTGGAGGTGAAATTCGATAACATAAATTATTAAAATTCAACAAGCGTCTAGAATTGAACTTGTTGAATAAAGTATATAATACCGCACCTATTCTTATGTATATACATCAGAATAAAACTATATCTATGTATATATGTATATATTCATCTTAAAATACATTTTATCACAGTAATTATGTATTTGCAGTCGCGGCAATTTTCTTGTTTACAAGAATTCCATGTTTTTTTTTCCATTACCATTGGTGAATTACAATAAAGCATGGTGCGTACGTACACGTACTTTACTTTTATAGATATTGCAGAAATTATTGGAAAAGACGTACAGAAGAACTACATGTCTACATGTACGCATACGTACATCTATGTATATACAATGCTCTTGTTATATGGCAAGTGATGAGGAGATGGGCGCAGGGGGATTTTATTTTTTCCACAATTACGTATTTATGATATTTTATATTGTACAGCCTCGTTACTTTTATTGTCTACTTTATTTTTTATACTTTATATGTATGTATGTACTTATTATGAAAAGCAAATTTTATATGATACAGTTTCGTAATTTGTAACATCGCTTAGCAAAGTTATGCCAAGCTTAATATTAAAATTGTTTAAAGTTTCATTATACACTAGAATCGATAGACTATAAAATTGTCGATATTTTATCGATGTCGAAGAAATAGATTTATTTAAAATTCTTCTGTTAAGTGCATTGAACCATAATCATGTACAAAGGAAGTGAGCGGATATCTAATAAGAAGAAATCAAAAGAAAGTAGCAATTTTTGTTCTTGCCAATCTAGTCAGTTAATTGCATAATGTTTTTGAAGTAAAATTAAATTTCCAATTTGGAATTGCATTGTCCGTGCATATTGTGTGGTAATAAAATTGTCAAAAATTTTACTAGTTTCGCTCCGTATTTTTGGAACTACGAAAAAAAAATTTTTGGGTTTGGGTGAAAAAAACTAGTGGGAAACTCAAATTAGTTTTTTTTAAATTAAAATTAAAATTAAAGTTACAAAAACCCTCCCCCCCGTAATTCTACTTAGTCCTAGTCGAATTAATGTTACGTAGCTCAGAGTTGAAACGCCTCTACTTGTGATTCGTGTGTCGTAAAAACTCAGCACGCATTTACAAAATATATAGGATTCTACTAAAATATAAGAATTCCAGCAATAGTAACATCATCGTTATCATCAGCAAAATATTTTCTCATTTACTAAGAAACGAGAAAAATTAAATAAAATTGATTAAAAAAAAAAAATTCTTCTCAAAGAAAGTTTGAATAGCCTAGGATCGTTTTGTTCGATTCCGGATCGGTACGGGGATTTTGTAGTTGTCTGTTCAAAAAAACTGTTGTAATCCTTTTTTCCGGAACATGACTTTGTATAGTTAAGTTAAATGATATTGTGTAATGTTAATACCAACTTTCAGATCACGTCGGGGTCACCAATGTAGATATGAAAGTTGGCAATTACATATATAATACATATATAGGGCATTTTCAGAACAAGGTCAGATCGTCAAGTTCGTTTGCCGAAGAATGTTTCAGACTTTGAATTAAAAATAGTTGATTTTTCGGTTTTATCGTTGTCACGATCGGGGTCACAATTTATTTTACCTATAGAGAGAATATTGAATTGCTAAAAATTAAGTCCCCATCATATTATAGGAAAAGTCGTACAGTACGTTGAGGTAAAGCGGCCATTTAACCTTTCTAGTACGTTTAGTGTTAAATATCCATTAGACTTATCTTGAATTTGATCTAATTTGAATTCAGAAGACTCCCGAATTTGACGGTGATTTAATAATAATTAATGATAAAAATTGCTTGGTATGCCACTACACAGTCAGAATCTTATTGTTCTGCCAACAAATTAATTGACCTTATTTTAGTGCCTACTTTACTTAAAGTTTATAAAACAACAACAACAACAAGAAGCAAAAAAAAAATCCCAAAATCTGTGTCCTCATCAAATATTATCAAAATATTGTATCTCATTATGTACTCATCATCATCCATAGGCTTTTTTTTTCTTCTTCATCTTCTTTTCTTTCTTGATGGTATAAAATGAAAACAAAAACATCCAAATCATTCTTCATTCAAAATGTGTGTTGTGTGTTATGAATGTTGTAAAACATAATAGAAATAAATTTCATATGACTGATATTGATCAGAAAAAGGAATACCAATCTTGAATAGAATGTTTATTGAGTTGTTTTAGTCGACGGGTATTCTCTTATAATTAATCTTTAAACAATATTTACAGCCTCATCATAAAATCTTGAGACTTTTTTTAAGTTTTTTCGTTTTTTTTGTTTTTTTTTTTTTTTGAAACAACGACAACGGTTGTTTCAGCTTACACAGGCCTCTTATAAATAATTTATGTTCTTCAGTTCATAGTTTAAACAATATAAATAAAAAGGAAATAAACAAAAGTCCATCAAAAAGAGCAGCACACTCACTACAAAACTATACCTACTTACGAAATCGAGGCCGGCTCCTCCATCAACATCATCATCATAGCCCAAGTAAATACAAAATAAACTAAAAAGACACATAAATGAGAAGACATACCTTTCCATACTTCTTCTTCTTCTTGCTATACAAAGAAGTCTACATTCTCGCTTAATGTTGCCCTGAAAAAAAAACCAAAAAAAAAAAACAAAAAAATAGCATTTTTTAGAAGCCAAGATATGTCATGATATAAATAACTTGAGACAACTCATATGATTTCTTGATGGACTTGATGATGACATTGATGTCCCGAAAATATTCTACGAAAAATTAATTCAGTAGAAAGATATGTAACAACAACAAAAAGATTGTGCCGCGCGCTCCAATCTATACATACAAGTTTCGTTTAAAATACGACAAAAAGGGCACATTTAAGCCATGTCTACACATCTACTCGATGGATTTTGTTTTTCATTTGTTCTGAATTCTGGCAATAGGCAATTTTGGGTGGGCTCTAGTTTTGGGATTTAAAAACAACAACAACAACAAAAAAACACTCCAAAAAAAAAAACAACAAAATTTAGTCAAACAAAAATCAGTGCATCAATTACAGCGCCATGGCTATATATTCGCAAAGTTGACGTTTATTAGACAGTTTGAAGACATTGTGTTTTTGAGGGATTTTTAATCGTCATTGAAGGTCAAAAAATCATATTTTTGCTCTTAATTTTATAATTTTTATAATAGTATGGAACCAATGAGGTAAAATATGCCCGTACGGGTACTTAATTATTATCTACGACTTTGTCCTTATCTATTTTTTATGGCACAACAAATAAGTATTGAGTAATTTGAATACAAATGGCAATTTGATAAAACTGATTGCAGCGCCATAACGATAATGGGTGGAATTTTTTGTCTACCAATGATATTTTCATTTTTTTTCATTCTCTATAATTTTTGTTATGTTCATTTTTCTCGAATCCGAAAATATTTCGAGTAAATGATGTAAAATCATGAAAATTATAGAAACTTGATTACAGCGCCACAACAGTGATGGGTGGAATTTTTTGTCTACTAATAATATCTTAATTTTTATATTCTCTATAATTTTTGTTATGTTCATTTTTCTCTAATCCGAAAATATTTCGTGTAAATGATGTAAAAACCATGGAAATTATAGAAAATTGATTACAGCGCCACAACGGTGATGGGTGGAATTTTTTGTCTACTAATAATATCTTAATTTTTATATTCTCTATAATTTTTGTTATATTCATTTTTCTATAATCCAAAAATATTTCAAGTAAATGATTAAAAACCATGAAAATTATAGAAAATTGATTGCAGCGCCATAATGGTTGGGAGTGGAATTTTTTGGTCTATTAATGAAATTTTCCTTTTTTTATTCTCTATAGTTTTTGTTATATTCATTTTTTTCTAATACGAAAATATTTCGAGTAAATTATGTAAAACCATGGAAATTACATTGAAATTAAAATTCAATTTGTATGACAAACATGATTTTGAAAAAATGCATTAATTATCCACCTATGTACATATAATAATAAGTATTTACAATAAATGGATTGCTTCACTATATATAGAAATGTTTTCAATTTGCTTCACTAAAATTCCAAAAAATCTTCGATGGCGACCGTCGTCTCTCTGTTTTACACTAAACATCTCAACTATTATTTGTTGGTATGTTTAAATATTAATTGAAAAACATCGAAAACTAACAACATTCAAAAATGTCTCCGACGGACAAAACATTGTCGTAATTAATTTTACATTTAAATCAATTGTAATCCAATCTTAATTACGTAAAAATTCCAACTTCGGCATTTGCTATTTTGTTTTACAATTTGTTCTACAATATAATGTTTTTATTGCAGCATTGCACTTTGTGTAATTATATAGAATTACAAAAAAAAAATCCAACCATTAGTTCAGCTACTTTTTTTTACGATGTGGCCATCGGCACAAAGCCACTTTTCATTCTAAAGACGGGAATCTAATGTATGTTGGGTATCTATCTATGTATCTATATGTAGAATTTTATATATAAATATTGGAAGTGACTCTCTTTCTGTTGGCTTGTTCTCTGTGACGAATCTGACAAAAGATACCGATCCACTATGAGTATCAAAGATGTTATTAAATAAATAAAGCCAAACGTAATTATTCGTATAACATTGTGTACATTCTTTGACAACTATGGATAATTATAAGATTACGCAATGTTATTTCTTTTGACATTGGTATTCTGGTTTTTTGCTGTTTCCTGAAGATATCAAAATTCCATTTAAATATTTACAGGTTGTGGTTATTTATTATTTCAATTTTCTTGGGGATTTTGTTGTTGTTGTTCTTTCATTTTATTTTTATCATTATTTTTACTTTACATTGAGTTTCAAGCGAGTAAAAGGCTGTAATAATAATTATAGTTTATCGATAATTTCGATAAATAATTATATAATGTGGTTTTCTATTATGGTGCACCTATAATTAATAAACATTTAATAAATCTGTATATTTACTAGGTATAGAGTATTAGAGCAGAGCAATAAATTGCTGTATCGTTTAGAGAGTATAATTGCAAAACAAATATTTTGTATGTAAATAATCTTTGTATAATCTACTTTAATTAGTAAACTGGTACCTACCTACCTACCTCTACCTACTACCAATTATTTGTTTTGAAATTATTAAGAAATTATATTGAATTATTGTAAATAACTATGTTTGTAGATGGTTGCGGCTTCATTATTCATTCAAATAAGTCCAAATTTCAAATAAATACCGAATCGAATCGAATCGGTAGGTGTTCCTCCTAAAATCGATATTGAGACCTACTCTTTCTTATATTATTAATAGTAATAATAATAATAATAATAATAATTTCAAAGTTCATTAGTTTCTCGATCTCTTCTCTACCTAGACATTACACCTGTATTGGGATGATTGTATTGAGATCATATATCGACATTGCGATAAAATGTGCTGAATACGTGTATTGTTGTGTTATCGCGATCTTCAGTGTCAAAATAAAGATATTTGATAGTAACAACATAACCCTATAACACAGGCAAAATAGTTGCCATTGATGACAGGTCGATAAACTGACAGCTAAAAAAAAGCAATTCAGCATATCCAGCAAGTTCATTTTGAAAGGTCGGTGTCTCTGCTAGATGTCAAAAATTCATCGAGAAATTCATTCTGAAAATTGACATACACACAAATACCCTCTCTCACAAGTATTGCATCCGTACCGCTTGTCAGTTTATCGATTGTCGAGATAGTTGGCGATCAAAATACCCAACACTGGTACGACTTAAGGCTTTGCCACATCGGATTTCGTTCGCATGCTGTTAGAAAATTTAATCGTTGCAAAGTGAATGCCGATTTATAAGTAACGATTTTGTACTCAATAAATGCAGAAAGACAGTCTCTTTCAAATTACACAGCAGTTTTTGTAATTTTCTTTAATTTTTATTCAGAAAAAATTAAAAACACCAAAAAAAAAACGCATGCATTTGAATATCAATGCGTTTATGGTCATTCAAATGTCAAATATGAGTACAAGAATGTACTAGATCGCATTCGCATTGGTTCCTGTACGAATAACTTTTTTGGTCGTAACATAACCTCACTATCCGTGCATAAATTTTGATTTTGAAACTGTATTTTTTTAATATTTTAAATTTTCAGCATTTTTTGTCAAATAACGTTTTTTGGAAAAAGTTAACCCTTCAAGGTCCACACATTTTAAACATGAAAGGGTTAACTAAAAATTGTCAAAAAGCTACTCACCTAAATTGTAAACTTTTTCGTTAATTTTTTATTTACTGTGCCATTAAAGGGTTAACTTCTAAAAATATGTTAATGCACTAAAAACATAAAGAATGTATGTCTCCCAGAACAGATTTAGTTGAATTTTGTTTTTTTTTGGTTAACCCTTTCATGTTGAAAATTTTTTTTTCGAAAATAGTCTTACGATGATGGGATCGATAATTCTCACACTGACGGTAGTCATTATGACAATTCTTCCACCATGTTTTCCTAAATTCACAAATATTAAATTGGCTTTATTTCCTTCCGTTCTTAGTTTCCAAAAGAAAAGTGCAACTTGAGAAGAAGTAGAAGAAATATGGCCTTTTCTATTCGACAAACATAATTCAAACATAAAATTGTTCGCAAATGCTAAGATAAAAAAAAATAAAAAACTTGTTCAAGACCAGAAGTATTCTATTCAATATGGAACGCAATCGTATTTTTTTTTAATCCCCCTTATAAAAATCCACCCTTAAAAATATTTAATAGTCCACATTGAAAAACTTACATTCAACCCGATAGAAAATAATAAATTCGTACACTTGTACTCTACTCAAGAAGAAAATCTATATTTAAGTTACACAAGTCGGTACATATCTAACAATTTACAAGAAACAATTTCGTGGTTTACATAAAGATGCGCCCAGTATTATATTCTTGAGTTGTATCTTGTATACGTTTTATAGTCGTTTCGAAAGTCTCAAAACGTTTTTTGCCGCAGCCACCCTACAGACAAAACATTTATAATAATATGAATTTCTTGTGTTGTGTTATGTTGTTGTTGTATATTTGTATGTATATGACGTACAACAACCAGGATATTTGGTACGATGTCGAAATCAAAACCACAAAAATTATTGTTGCACTATAGGGAAAAATAAGAGAATGTAAGTACTTCGATCGACTTGAAGTTAAAAGGCTCTCTTATGACCCAGACCAGATCTTTATTGCAATGTATTTATACACATACATACATTCATACATACATATGGAATATATAGATATGTAATATCTAGCTGAAGCTGGTTATGGTATATAAATTATCGAAGGAATATCCTGTATTTATAATTTAGGAAATGTCGAAATCGAAATAAAATATTACTTTTTTATAGACATTATTTGCCCATACAAAATGTTCGTAGTTTTGCATTTTAAATAAAAACCAATGAACATTGTTTTTATATTTATGATATTAATTTGTGGCTTTTAGGTCATAATGGGTCCATTCGTCTAACATATCCATACCATACATACATAAATACATAATAAATAGTGTGGTCGTATATTAAAATGGCACACAGAGCTTTTAGTATTTTTTTATTTTATAGGTTTTGCTCTTGCCCTCATACTAAATTGCTAGTATAAAATGAGATTTTTTTTTTTTATTCATATTTCAACAATCAGCACGGTTCCGTTTTATATTTTTAATAATTTATCATAATGTAATAGTTTAAATAAATAGGTCGCTGTTAATTTTTTAAAAAAAACTATTGCCTTCAATCTTCGTTTCGAACAGAATTTGTTATATCGACCATTACAGTACTTAAAAATAGAAATGATTCATTTTTTGTTCATGGTATGATTATTTGGAAGTTATTACCTTTTCATTACTCTTGTCTTCAATCTCCTTTTCGGACAGAATTTGTTATATCAGCCATCACAGTAATTAAAAAATAGAAATAATTCATTTTTTGTTCATGGTATGATAATTTGGAATTTATTACCTTTTTATTACTTTTGTCCTCAATCTTTTTTTCGGACAGAATTTGTTATATCCGCCATTACACTACTTAAAAATAGAAATGATCTATTTTTTGTTCATGTTATGATTATTTGGAATTTATTACCTTTTCATTACACTTGCCTTCCATCTATATTTCGGATAGAACTTTTTAAAGTAGCCATTACACTACATAAAAATAGAAATGATTCATTTTTTGTTCGTGGTATGATTATTTGGAATTCATCATCATTTCTTGCTTTCCATCTCCTTTTCGGATCGAACTTTTCAAAGTAGCCATCACACTACATAAAAATAGAAATGATTCATTTTTTGTTCGTGGTATGATTATTTGGAATTCATCACCATTTCTTGCTTTCCATCTCCTTTTCTGACAGAACTGCTTAAAACAGCTATCACACTAATTCACACAAGAAATGATTAATTTTTTGTTCTTGGAACGATTATTTTGGCATTTTGAACATAAAGGGTTAACAAAGGCTTAGTAGTAGAGGTAATGCCCTTGGAACGGCAGGTCCCGGGTTCGATCCCAGTCAACACTACAATATGGTAAAATTGCTAACAGTAACCAAATTGCACCTAGCAAAAAGCGAAGTAGCCACACACAAATTTTGTCCAAATCGTTCGTGTTATACGAGCTACGGGATACGGAATAGTGAGCTATGGGATTTATTAGGTAGTGAAAGCACAGCTGGGCACAGGACATGCTAACAGAATGGCGGACGATATAGAAATGCAAAAACGAGTCAGCTGCGGAACATAGAACCGAGAGCAAGGGAGGAAAATATAGATAGATGGTGTGTGGAGAGCAGTCGCCGCTGGATCTCCAGCATTGCAGAGATGTAGAGAAGCCAACCAAAATCTGTCCGGGTTAGAAGTAAGATTATCAGTCAAAGTCGACCTAAAAAATTGGAAACGAAATTGAATCGTCTCTACTCTAATGTGAATTTTAAGAATTCAAAGTGGGAATCAAGAGAATTTCGGAGTAGTTAGAATTGTTTAGGATTTGTACTACTACAGTGTCTACTGGTCGTGACGAAATTTCCTACCAAAAATTTGTCATTATTGTATTTGACCTAGAAGCCAGATGGTTTCGATTCCACCAATAGATATTTCGACTGATTCTAATCGAATAATCCGAAGTGGTGCCACAATGCAAAATTTAAATTCTCACATTTCATATGTCGACACAACTAAAATGGGCGATTACGTAATAATTTTGTCTTTGTATCGAATATGCAATAAAAAAAAAATAATGAAAATTAACGAGACTAAGCAATTTCCTATATTTGTGTCCTTTCAAACGACTCTATGCATCCCGTAATGAAAATAACAATGCCCAGTTATGGTCATTTATTTATGGTTTATTACGCAAATATTATTATTATTATTGTTGTTTGCACAACCAAAAAAAAAACTATTTATTTTATTTGCTTAAGCCATAACTATTATTATTTATGATTATATATGTGATGTACCATTTATAGGCATAATAATATAGCAAGATTATAGCCTTCAGTTAAATTAATGATAATTGTTAATAGTTCATTACACCTTGCTGCATAAAAATCCATTAAAATATGGTTGACTGCAACCAACTCTCAATATTTATTACTTATTATTTTTTACTCATACTTACACTTAATGTACGAGTACTCGTATTCGTATGTATCTCTATTATGGTATAATGATTACAATTGTTGGTGTACCTAACAATCATATGTACCTATGATATTCATTATATGAAAATAAAGTACAAACAATATGCCGATGACATTGACATGAGAGACATTTATGGGGGGGATACATGCATTTCTGTAATTCTACACATCTTGAGCAATTTGTGTGTTTGACTTTAAGAAAAAACAAAAACAAAACAAAAAAAACGGAGTTACATTAATGCAATCCACATATATCGTTATTGTACTACCGTAGAGTGCCGAATAGAATATCTCCCCAAAATAGTGTACCACTGGTAATATTATTAGACGTAATATATTCGCAATAGAATACCTGGCTGAAGACAATCGGTTAGAGCTACTGTGGGTACCAAGACATCGGGGCATAGTAGGTAACGAAATGACTGACAGGCTGGCGAAGGAAGGAGCCGCAGATGACTACCAAGTCAAGGTACCTCTAAAGGCAGTCACAATTACTCTCAGAGATACGATCCGACATTTTTACACCAGAAGATGGATAAATCTGGAATCATGCCGAACTTCAAGGAATCTATGGAAGAAACCAAACATGGTCAATACACAGACAATCCTAAAGTTAAGTAGGACACAGTTGAGAACACTTACGGACATTATTACCGGGCATGCAAATCTCAGAAAACATGCCTGGAGATTGGGCTATAGTGATGCTATATTTCTTATTTCTGTCATTTCTCTTCTTTCTGTTATATTTCTTGTTTCTTTTGTCTTCTTTCTATTATATTTCTTGTTTCTGTTATTTTCCTTCTTTTTGTTCCCTTCTTTCTGTTCTTTCATTTCTTTCTATTCTTTTTCTTCTTTAATTTTTTTCCTTTTTATTTTGAGTTTCCTTCTTTGCTTCATGCGGACATATTAGTTCAAGGCGACAATATTTATTTATTTCACCATTTATCACCGTTGCAATAATCAATGCGTCATAATTGGATGAGTAACCCAACAACAAGACCGACCAAATGGCTCAGAGCAATGAGTGGTTGCCTTTGGAGCGGGAGGTCCCGGGTTCAAGTCCGACTGGGGTAAA